>SNQJ01S0030030.1:87912-143305 GCA_010110895.2 Picea sitchensis
TGAAGAAAAATGATGGGATTATGAGGTTATGTATTGACTTTAGACAATTGAATAAGGTTATAGTAAAGAACAAGTATCATTTTCCAAGGATTGATGACCTCTCTGATCAGTCAGAATGAGCAAGGATGTTTTCCAAGATTGACTTGAGATCAAGTGAGAATCAAAGAAGATGATACTAGTAAGACAAATTTTTAGACAAGGTATGGTCATTATGAGTTTGTAGTGGTGCCATTTGGGTTGACCAATGCACTTGATAATTTTATGTGTCTAATGAATGGAGTGTTCAAAAATTACCTGGAAAAATTTGTCATTATCTTCTTGGATGCTGTTATTATATACTCCAAGAAAGAGGAGGAACATGAGAAACATTTGAGGATGGTGTTATAGGTGTTGAGAGAACACCAATTGTATGCCAACTTGAGCAAGTGCATTTTTTTTATCAGAAGTGGATCCATTATTTGAGCCACATTGTCTTAGAGGATGGCATACCAATGGATCTAGAAAAGATATAATCAATCATAGGTTGGCTAGCACTAAAGAATATTTCATAGGTTGGATCATTTATGGGTCTAGATGGTTATTACAAGAGATTCATTGTGGGTTTCTACAAGATCACACACCCAATCACTTCCTTACAAAAGAAAGGAATACAATTTGAATGGACTGTCAAGTGTGAAGAGAGTTTCCAACACTTGAAATATTTATTAACCCGTGCACCTATCTTAAAGATTGTAAATCCAAATGAGGATATTATTGTGTAAATAGATGCATGTAAAGAAGGGATTGGTGGAATCCTTACCCGGAAGGGGCATGTAATTTTCTATGAGTCAATAAAGTTGAAGGAGCATGATAGGAACTATGCCACACATGAATTGGAGTTGGAAGAAATTGTTCACGCATTGAAAATGTGGAGGCAATATCTCATGGTTAGAAAATTTGAGCTGAGGGCATACCATAGTGGTATGAAATATTTGTTTGGACAACCAACATTGAATTCCAGACAAGTTAGATGGTTTGAATTCCTTAGTGAGTATGATTTTGATATAAAACACATTAAGGGGAAATATAATAAAGTGGATGATACACTCAGCAATAGGGTACATGAAATGCATGCTGCAACCATTAATATGTGCGGGACAAACTTAAAAGGAAAATTTTAAGAAGCTATAACAATAGACCAACATTATTTGCAAATTAAAGAAAGCTTACAACATGATGACATACATTAGAAATTTAAAGATTACGGGTTGGAATACGATGGAATTGTCTTGTATAGGAACAATGTTTATGTTCATAATTCTCAGGAGTTAAGACATTTAGTTTTACAAGAAATGCACAATGTGCCATACACTAGACATCTAGGATATAAGAAAACAATTGTGATTTTAAGAGACCAATACTTTTGGCTTGATATAAAGAAAGATGTAGTTGATTTTATTGCTAGATGCATGGAATGTCAAAAGGTAAAGGCTGAACATAAACATCCAGTGGGATTGCTACACCCATTGCCCATTTTTCAGTGGAAATGGGAAATTTTCACTATTGATTTCATTACCAAGTTACTCAGAACAATAGAGCAACATGATTCCATCATGGTAG
The DNA here is from genome assembly GCA_010110895.2 of Picea sitchensis. Classification (NCBI taxonomy): domain Eukaryota; kingdom Viridiplantae; phylum Streptophyta; class Pinopsida; order Pinales; family Pinaceae; genus Picea; species Picea sitchensis. Next base: position 89,512 of record SNQJ01S0030030.1, read on the forward strand.
TGTTGGACAAGATTACAAAGATTTCCCATTTTATACCAGTTAAGATGACACATAAGGAAATAAACATTGCACAAATTTATATCAAGGAAATATCTAGGCAACATGGTGTGCCTAAGGAAATAGTGTCCGACAGAGATTCCAAGTTCACTTCCAATTTTTGGAAAGGGTTGTTCAAAGGATTTGGGACAAATCTAAATTTCAGCACAACGTATCATCCAAAATTAGATGGGTCAACCAAATAATTGAAGATATGCCAGGATTGTATGTAATGGATTAGTCTTCCAAGTGGAAATAATATCTTCATTTGGTAGAGGTTTTTTATAACAATGGGTATCATGCACCATTGAATATAAGCGTGTTAGAAGCCTTGTATGGAAGAAAATGTAACACATCATTAAGCTGGGATAACTCAACATACATAACCGTTATCGGGCCAAAACTGCTAAGATAAATGGAAGAGAAGATGGTAAATATAAAACAAAATTTAATGATCGCACAAGATAGGCAGAAAATCTATGTAGACAAGGGAAAAGTGAACACATAATTTAGAGTGGGGAAGCATGTGTTTATGAAAGTATAGGAAAAAATGAGCTCGTTGAAATTGGGAATTTTTCCAAAGTTGGCACCGAGATATTGTGGGCCATTTGAAGTTCTGGAGAGAATAGATACAATTGCATACATGCTTGCATTCCTTGCATCTACGAGAATTCATAATGTGTTTCATGTGTCTTTATTGAAGAAGTATGTGCATGATCCTAACCACGTGATTTTTTGGAGTGTGATCTAGGTAGAGGACCATGGGGACTTTTGGGTGGAACCGATGCACATTTTGGATTGGAAAGTCAAGGTGCTAAGGAACTGATCCATTTCCCTAGTAAAGGTCTAGTAGACCTTTTACAGTGCTGAAGACTCCATGTGGAAGCATGAAGAGGCCATGTGGGAGGAGTACCCACATTTTTTTGCAAATTTTTGAGGAAATCTGAATGTACATTTGCATATAAGTGTATAAAGACTCCATTTTCGTGTAGCTAGAGTTCCTGGAGCCACAAATCTGAGAATTTTTGTATGTTTTGTGCTAGAGCCCTAGAAGGGAAGTAGGACAACCTAAGGAACTGCGGTGCAGAGAAGGGGGTACACTTCCTTGGGTTGTGTAGGATGAGGGGAACAAGATATTGATGGTTGGAATAATTGCAAAAATCTTTTAAACCATGAAAGTCTTGAGTATTGTGATGTAATAATTTTGTATGTATACATGTACACCTATGTGGTGATGTGCATTGAGGACAATGCAAATTATAGGGGGAGGGGATTGTAACACCCCAATTTTTATCTTCAATGTAGAATTGTATATTTGTAAATCTTATGAATGGTTAGGGGCCAAGTGATGTAATATGTACACATTGTACATTGAAAAAAATAAAATGAAATACACTGGTGACTGCAAATGGGTAAGGACCAGAGTAATGAGGGGTTATGATTCCATAAGAGAGGGTGATTAATGGGGCTTTTAGGGGTTTCTACATGCCTTGAGTCTTAAGCCATCTTTGTTAATCGATTTGTCATTGAAAAATTTATCCCTTTGAATTATTAAACATTCAATCATTGAATCCATGTAAGAGGTTGGGTGAGAAAGTCAACCCATTAAGTTATGACAACACGGATTGAGTGTAATCATCCTTGGGGGGAGAGTAAGAGTCAAGCAAGCATGGGAGAAGAAGAAAATTTGAGAAGGAAAGGGAACAATTTTTTACATTTAGAAAGAAGTGAGGAAAAACATGGATAAGTGATGGGAAAGAGGGGACAATCATAGTAGGCATTGAAGATAGCTTGTTGAAGCTATTAGTTATGCTGAGAATGAGAGTGTTATGCACGTAAGTGATTTTCTGTCGAGAAATCACCTAAAGAGAATTTGTAAATGTTATGTGAGAAATCATGCTGTAGCTGGATTTTTTGGAGCCCCCATCTAAGAGATTCTTGGCCATTCTATGTTGGAGCCCTGGAGGGGATGGAGATTGTTTGAGGGATTGTGATGTAGAGAAGAAAATTTCATCCCTTGGGTTGTGCAGACTGTTGGGGAAGAGAGTTGGGTGGTTGGAATTGTTGTAGGAGTCACGCCACTATGTTTTAGTGGGTATTTAGGTTGTTTGAGAGGATTGTAGACATCCATAAGAGCCTTTTTATCCTTGTGAAATCATAGCCTCATATCATGGGTGAACTGATGTTCAAAGAATTGGAGCAGTAGTATCTATGGTTGGGTGGAAYGTTCGACGTTTGTAGTCAATTGAGTAAATATTCACAAAGATAAGTGATTTGATCACTATGTTATATATTGTGTGAATACTATGATTGAATGATGTGTTTKATTTATGTTTTATGTATTTAATGGCTATTGAGCATGCTTAATAATTTGCATTCACAATTTCAAAATTAACCATTAATTGCATGAGTTTGTATGTCATGTTGCACGCTTTTCCACATTTGAATCGATATGCTAGTTGATTTAGCAGTAGTGGGACTCATTGAGGGTTCTGGGTATGTTACAAATAATACTTGTTAGGGAATTATTATGACAAGAAGATACAATAATTATTTGATATCAGATTGTCAGGCATGACTATGGAAGAAAATGAAAATAAATTCTTGGAGTTGTTGAGGTATGTGGATTTCATCAGGGATGAGAAGGTTAAGATTCAGAGGTTCTTGAGTGGGTTTCCATCATTCTAAAAGAATAAAATTTAGTTTGATGAACCCACGACCTTGGAGGAAACCATAAGGAAAGAAAAATATTTATATGGGAAGAATAAGGCAAGGCCATATTTCAAAAAAACTTGGGATGACAAAAGGAAAACTAATATGGATCAAAGGAAGAAAGGATTCAAGCCACCTTTGTTTAGGAACAATTCACAATTAGATCAATAAGGTAATAAACACAAGGTGAAATTAAGATGACATATTCCTTGGGGAAGAGGCCAAGACAACAACCCATAAAATGTTGGGGATGTGAGAGAGACCACTTATATACAGATTGTTCTCACAAGGGTGAAAAGATGAGGATTGTTCACAACATTAAGGAGACATATATAGTGGATTTCATGGGAAAGAATGTGCCAAGGATTTATGCAACCTTGGACACATACAAACAAACTATAAATCCCACATGATTGAGGTGGAAGGTAAGATCGATAATCAACCTATAGCTATTTTGATTGATTCTGGAGCTAGTCATAGCTATATAGATCCTAATATGGTTGAAATATTTAAATTGAAGAGATGAAAGCATGAAAATTCTTGGTTAGTTCAACTAGCCACTGTCACGAAGAGAAAAATCAATGATCTTGTCATGGATTACCGAGTGAACATGAATGGAGTTGGCACTAAGACAGATCTGAATATCATACTGCTTGGGTCATATGATTGTTTGATTAATATGGATTGGTTGGAAAAAAATCATGCTATCCTAGATTGCTACAACAAGGATTTCACATGCCTTGATGAGGAAGGGAATTCGAGGACAATTCATGGTATTACAAGACCTATATCTATTAGAGAGATTTCAACATTGCAGCTAAAAATAAGTTTTAGGAAAGGGTGCCATATATATGAAACACATATGGAAGAGTCCACCAAGGACAAGGAGTCAAATCTCGAAGATTATCCACTCTTGAAGGAGTATGAATATGTGTTTAGGGAATTTCTAGGATTTGAAGTTGTGTATTGACTATGAGAAGAAGACACTAGAAAGACAACCTTCTGGACAAGGTATGGCCCTTATGAGTTTGTGGTGGTGCCATTTGGGTTGACAAGTGCGATCACTACTTTTATGTGTCTAATGAATGGAGTGTTCAGTGATTACCCAGAGTTATTTTCTTCTTGGATGATATTCTTATCTACTCCAAGATGGAGGAGGAGCATGAAAAACATTTGAAGATGGTGCTACAAGGGTTGAGAGAGAACCAATTGTATGCCAAGTTAAGCAAGTACACTTTCTATCAAAGGTAAATCCACTATCTAAGCCACATTATCTCAGAGGAGGGCACAACAATGGATCCAAAGAAGAATGAGGCTATCAAAGAATGGCCAACACCAAAGAACATTTCATAGGTAAAATCGTTTATGGGGTTGGCTGGTTACTATTGGTGATTCATTGATGGTTTCTTCAATATTGCACATCTCATTACGTCATTACAAAAAAAAGAGTGAAATTTGAATGGACTACCAAGTGTGAAGATAATTTTTAACACTTGAAGAAGTTATTAACCAGTGCACCTATTTTGAAGATTGTAAATCCAGATGAGGATTTTATTATATGTACCAATGCATGTAAGGAAGGGCTTGGTGGAGTCCTTACACAAAATGGGCATTCCATATGCTATGAGTCAAGGAAAATCAAAGAGAATGAACAAAATTATGCTACCCATGATTTGGAGCTTGCGGCTATTGTCCATGCACTAAAAATGTGGAGGTATTATCTCATGGGTAAAACAAATGAGCTAAGGATAGACCATGGTGGTATGAAATACTTGTTTCAATTGCCAACACTAAATTCCAGACAAACAAGATCACTAGAATTTCTCAGAGAATACGAATTTGACATCAAGCACAACAAGAGCAGAGAGAATAAATTAAAAAAATAAATAAAAATAAAAATAAAAAGCAAAAAAATCTTGCCCTCTCTTTGTTGGACAATTCGTTGTCATTGATGTCAACCCTTGGAGATTGATGTTAACCCTTGGATAAGTCCGGAAGACCCAAAGATGTGATCAAGTCAACCCTTGGAGAAGTTCAAAAGCCTCGGAGATGTGGACGATATCGTTGGATAAGTGGTTTTCATTTGTATGGTTGAGATTGTTGATAAGTTGATTGATGTCATCCCTAGAAGAAGTCTAAGAGATGAGTGTAATTGGAAAATTCTACAAGAAGTCCTGAAGGTGTGGTTGTGGAACCTGAAGTTGTTTAAGGAATTTAAACGTGAAGTACATCATAAATACATGTAACATACTCACAAATGGATAGTTCTCGTCATGTCGTTTCCAATGATAGGTGGTACGCCACGTGGTTCCTCACAGTTGAGGAGTTATGGCCTCATGAAGTTGGAAGCCCCAAAGAATGGTTAAAAATCCCTAAACAATCACAAAGTAATTAATTAAGGGGAAAGTGGTTGAAACAAGAAAGTATAGGTTGACCCTAAAATTAAGAAAAAGGGTAAAACAATTATGACCCTAAAATGAAGAAAAAGGGTAAAACATTTATGACCCTAAAATTAGGAAAGGGTAAAACAATATTGACCCTAAAATTAAGAAAAAAGGTAAAATAGTTATGACCCTAAAATTAGGAAAAAGGGTAAAACAATTATTACCCTAAAATTAGGAAAAAAGGTAAAACAGTTAAAGGGTAAAACAATTGTAACAATAAATTAATTAAGGGTAAAGTGGTTACAACAAGAAATTAATTAAGGGTAAAGTGGTTGAAAAGAAGTTACATGGAAGAGTATAAATACACATCAATAGTCTCTCATTCTCACACACAAGTTCATTGAATATCTATCTAGTGACACTTGATCTATTGGTGAATATGATGTAGCAAGGGTGAGGTAAAGTAAAGGGGATGTTTGTTCCAGGGTGCAACAAGGTATGATGATGGAGTAAGGTTTCTACTAGATTAAAGGTATGTTTATATGCATGTTTTGAAGGTTATATCTTGACGATGGTATGGTACGTGTTGAGGTATATTTTGGTGATGCTGTGGTGCATGGTTTATGGGATATCTTTTGGTATATGGTTGAGGCATATCATGAGTGATATGACACATGTTTGAGGTACATAGCTTATGGATGTTGGCACATGTTTGATAGATGGTTTAGATGCATATCTTGATGAGGTTATGGTACATGCTTGGTGATGTTAGTACATGATGAGACACATCTTGGTGATTTTATGGTTCATGATTTGATGCATGGTTTGACACATGGTTGAGACATATATCTTGATGATGATATGGTGTATTGTTAGAGACACTTGTTGGTGATATTGGTACAAGTTTGATACATGACTAGAGGTACGACGTGGTGATGTTGGACATATGGTTTGATATATGCTCTCGGTGATCGTGGAATGAGTTGCATGCATTTGTGAGTGGACCTGGTTGATGATGAAACAATGGTAGTAACATTGGCAATGCCAATGGAAATGAAAATGACAGTGATAGGTTGACAGTGACAGGTTGATCTACATTTATATTTCAGGGCAGCTAGACAAGGCAAGGAAAGGGGGTTCTAGCCTCCTTCTGGTTGGATCCTAAGAACACCGGGAGTTGGATCTTCCTTTAGGTTGGAGCCTGAAAATCAAGGGGTTGTAGCCTCCTTCTGGTTGGAGCCAGATAATTCAAGGAGTTGTAGCTTCCTTTAGGTTGGAGACTGTAAATAGGGGGTTGGAGCCTCCTTCTAGTTGTAGCCGGAGAATTGGGAAGTTGGTACTTCCATTGAATGTAATCTTGATATATATAAGAAATCATTCTGTGGTTTTCTCCCATTTGGGTTTCCACGTAAATTCCAGTGTACTGTTTATTTGTGGTTATTTTTTATGCATTGTTGATTTATACTGGGGATGATATATTGTATGCTAATGATAAACTGCTAAATACTATTGATAAAGTTGAAGAATAAATATTGTGGTTAAAAGTGCTAAAAGTGCTCATACTGATTCACCCCCCCTCTCAGTATTCCAACAATTGGTATCAGAGTAGGTCGTTCAAGAAACAGTCTAACGACTGGAAGGAGATCATGGAAAACACTAATATTGGAGCACCACTATTTGATGGTTAGAAATATGCCTTATGGAATAAAAGGATGAAAACGTTCTACATGGACAAGGATTTGATGTTTAGCAGTCATTAGTAGATGGATACACAACACCAACCACTCACCCAACAGACAAAGATGGAAAATAAATTGGTGAAAACAATTCAAAGGCTAAATGCACCATTCTAAGTAGTCTGAGTGATTCAGTGTTTGTCAAGGTCATGCATTGTGACAATGCAAAAGATCTTTGGGATAAACTTCATAATATTTATGAAGGAGATTCCAAATTCAAAGGAGCCAAGCTTCAAACGTACAAAAGTCAATTTGAACAACTGAAGATGAAGGAAGATGAAGACATTGCAACCTACTTTCTGCGAGTTGATGAAATAGTGAATGTTATTAAAGGTTTGGGAGAAGAAATGAAAGAACCATTCATTGTTCAAAAGGTACTAAGGTCTATACCAATGAGATTTGATCCAAAAATTTCATCCCTAGAAGAAAGCGCATATATTGCCACACTAAGTATGGACGAACTACATGGGATACTAATAGCCTATGAAATGAGGACAGAGTGGGATAATCCACCTAGGAAGGAAGCAATGTTCAAAGCATCCAAGAAGATGAAGAATAAACATAATTCAAAATCAAAGCCAAGTTGCAGTTGTAGCGATTATCTAGATGAAGATGATGAAATAGCCAACTTCGTAAGGAAGATGAAGAGAGGAACCGACAAGTAAAAATGTATGCTTCCCTTAAAATGTTTCAATTGTGGTAAAATTGATCATTTTGCTAATAAATTTCCTTATGCTAAGCAGTCAGAAAGTGATGAAGAAGAAGTTCCCAAGAAAGAAAAGAAATATCAAAAGGGAAACAAGAAAGGAGATAATAGGAAAGCCTTCAAGAAAAATCTCTACTCAAGAGAAGACAATTCTTCATCTGATTAAGATGATGAAAGCGATAATGACTCAAAAAGATTACTCTTTATGGATACAAAAACTAAGAAAAGAACTCTTGAAAGTGATGAAGAAGAAGGTGAAGTGGATATTGAGGAAGAATTAATAAACTCTTTAACTGATCTGAAGAAAGAAAGGAAGAAAAATAAATTATTCAAAGAAGAAATCATCTCCTTGAAAACCCAACTTTAAAAAGGAAAGAGAACGAAAGAAGTAATCTAGATCTAGATGATAAAGAATAAAAATAGTGAGAGAAACTTGAAGAAGAAGTTGTGTCATTAAGAGTTGAAGTCAACAAGCTCAACAAAAACTTGAAAATTTCTCAAGTGTTAGAAAATATTATTGACAATCAAAGGCCATGCAGTGACAAGTTTGGATTAGGATACAAGCAAGTTCATTTTGAGAACGGTTCAAGATCTGTGAAAAAACAAAAGAGTTATGGAGAAGTTCTCAAAGGAAGGAATTATGGTCAACAAGAGTCAGAGACAAATAAATACAGAAGACCTTCTGCATTCAGAAATAAATCAAGATTCAATCATTATGAAGGAAACAACCAAAGAAAATATTGCGATCAACCAAGGCATGAATTCAGAATGACTACACCACAAAGAAGATCAGTCACTCCCAGGTCTCAAAATTTCTTTTTTGGTCATTGTTTTGCATGTTCTAACTTTGGAGATAAAGCTTTAAATTGCAGAGCATATGGAAGAAATGGTCAAGCAAGAGATGCTTATGTGGCCCCTCATAGTATTGAATGTTATAATTTCCAAAACCTTGGACACATAGCTTAGAATTACAGAAGTACGATGCAACCCACCATGAAAGAAAACAATGATGCTAGTTACGAGAAGTTTTGGAGAAGAAAAGAAAACCAAGAAGAACATGTGAATGAAGAACAAGTTCCAAAGATCGTACTCACAGGACTTGCAAACATGTGAATGTGAAGAACAAGTTCCAAAGATCGTACTCACAGGACTTGCAATGGCTTAAGATCAGGATGAACCTACATGAAAAGACAAAGATTCCAGAAGTTAGGAAGATGATGAATCTACATGAAAAGAGGAAGATGCCAAAATCCAAGAAGAGGACGATGAAATCATGACAAAGAGGAAGACTGGATCCGCGATCGAAGTGGATCGCTTCAGCCATCCGGTTAGAGACCTCTATTAAAACATGAATATTGAATAGGGAATTCAAAGCAAACAACTCTACCCCATCATAAAATAAATTTTATACCGCGATTTCGAAAGCAAGGTGTCTGTGAGTGGTTTGAGCCGGGATAGCGCATACTGCTCTCGTAGATAGCTCGATTTCTTGATGGAGAATATTTTCGGAACACATTCCCATGAAAATATCAGTGGATAGTTACAAAGAATATTAGAGGCACACCTTTTAGGCATAGATTCATGATCTGCATGGAAGATGCCAGCAAGAATACGTGATGGATCATCGAGATTTCAGGAAGTCATCAATAGTACAGTGACATATGGCTCATCATTGTGGACAATTATGTATCATGGTCATGGACAATTAGTGGCATATGGACAAATGGATCCATGATACACTTGGTGGTAAGTATAGAAGACATGAGTTGAGAAGATGTACCGCTGGATGTTATTACTGATATTGAATCAATTGGTCACAAAGGCAAGTAATGGAAGGCATAGCGTAACATGGAAAGAGAACCACAAATATGTAAAGCCACATATTTAGAGGACTTATATCATTGAATAGTATGGTCATTAATGATAAATAATGAAGAGTTGAGGTATATTTGAATGCTTTTTATACATGTCAAAGAGTTACAAGAGGAAACACCAATATAAAATAAGAAACAGTGGACGAGAGGAAAGGAAACATACACAAGTATCCCTACATTTATCTACACAACATCTTGTAGATAATTCAAGGGAAGATAAATAATCAGAGAAATAGATACAAGGAAGATCAATAGCATGCAGACATGGGGATACATACCGACGGGGGGAGTTATCCATTTTCCCATGATGAGGCAAGGAGGAAAAAGAGAAGGATCATGAGAGAAAGATCATAGGCATGAAGATGTGGGGAGCATGACCAAAAAAGAGATACCCTTTGACATCAATCATGAGAGAAAAATTAGAAGCATGAAAAAACTGTGGGGGAGCAGACCAAAGATACCCTTCCATTGATGTCAAAGGGGAGAGATAAGAGCAATGGCAAGGAGACATGGGAGAAATGGTCAAAGTGGGAGCATGATCATGAGTATGCATATGAGCATGAGTGTTTCCATCAATGCATTCCATTAGTAAGTTTCCATCAATGCCAAAGGGGAGCTTGTTGGACAATTGGTTTGATAGTTGGCTGTCATTGATGTCAACCCTGAGAAGTCCTGGAGGACCCAAAGATGATCAAGTCAACCCTTGGAGTACCCATAATCCTTTAGATATTTGGACTAGATCAGCCGGACAAGTGGTTGGCCATTTGTGCTATCGAATTGTCGGCAAAAGTTGATTGATTGCATCCATAGAAGAAGTTCGAGAGATGGGTGTAATTGAGGAAGTCTATAAGAAGCCCCAAAGGTGTCGTTGTGGAACTTGAAGTTGTTTGAGGAATTTGAACGTGAAGGAAAATGTAAATATAGGTAACATACTCATGGATGGATAGTTCTTATGTGCTGCCTAACGATAGGATCGCAGAACGCCACATGGTTCCTCACTATTGAGGAGTTATGGCCTCATGAAGTTGGAAGTCTCCAAAGAATGGTTAATAAGCCCTAAATAGTTACAAAGCCACACTCAAGGGAAGTACCGAACAAGAAAGTACAAGTCAATCTCTAAATTAAAAAAGGTAAACAATTATGACCCTAAATGAGGAAAAAGGGTAAAATGGTTATGACCCTAAAATTAGGAAAAAGGGTAAAACAATTATGACCCTAAATTAGAAAAAATGTAAACAATTATGACCCTAAAATTAGGAAAAGGGTAAACAATTATTACCCCTAAAAATAATGAAAAGGGGTAAAATAGTTAAAGGGGAAAACTGTTGAAGGGCCTACCCATAATCAATGCAATAACCAAAAAGAGACCAACATGGTCCCTACGACACTTGCGATTTAAAAAGACATATATCATTGATGAGCCATATAAGAGGGAGAATATGGCTCTGAGGATTATATAGAGTCGTGAGGGGAGTCAAGCTTCAGAGGGAGGCATGAATACTCAAGAGTGGAGCTTGATATCGAGAGGATCGGGAAGGGAGTGCTGGACGCCTTCCGTGATCTAATAATGTGATAGATTCCATGAGCTGAGAAGACTATATTAGAAGTTTCATATACCTCTAGGAGATTTGAAATCTCTTGGGAAGATTCCCCTGTTTTAGTGACAGAGGAGGAAGCCAGCCAAAAGAACTAGGATATGGATTCTTGCCTTGGTTCCAAAACCAGAAGTGAAGTCAGCGGTGACTTCCAAGATTGATCTAATGCACCGCTTACGCCGCACATAACAATAAAGATGTACAAATCCCGATTTGTGTCCGTGAGGATTATCCCAACAAGAGGGAGAAGATTATGACAAGACACTCTGTCTAAAGAATGAAGAAGTATATAGAACAAACATTATTCATTAAAAAAAGCCAACATAGTATGAGATTCAGAGAGCTAGCTGCAAGACACTCCCTCGATTTGAAATTGAGTTATTCCAATACCCGCTCTGCAAGACATGAGTCAGCCAAGAAGACATGACTGCAATAGGAGATTGAGTTGCCTCCAAGGAAGGAGGAAGAAAATACCTTCAAAGATCATCCACTCCCAGCTTAGATGAAGCCGCTTCCATGATAGAATAGAGGATCTACTCTCGTAGCTCACCAACTACGCTGAGATGAGCAGCCTATTCTCACCAAATTGGTAAAATGCAGTAGAGTCCCCGGTTCCGTGATGGAACAATTGCGTAAAAGTAGAGGACATACCTCGTGTAGTGAGACAAATAGTTGGTTTAAAACACATAGGACCAACACATGATTATGCAGATTGAGTTGCAGCTGAGCAAGTGTACTAGGTTGGTACAATGTGATGTGAAAATTTGGTTTCGAAGTACAGGACAATAAGACTCATGTCTTCAAGTTGAACAAGCTCCAAGAGCTTGGTATGGCAGGATTGATAGTTTTCTAATGAGCTTGGGATTTACCAAGAGTAAAGTTGATCCCAACCTTTACTTCAAGATTGAGAATGATGGACCAATAATATGGTTTCTATATGTGGATGATTTATTCTTGAAAGATGAAGAAAATATCATCACGAATTGTAATAAGACGCTTTCTGGTGAATTTGAAATGAAGGACCTAGGCCCAATGCACTATTTCTTAGGTATTGAAGTATGGTAGATCCCAGAAGAGATTTTCCTTAATTAAGGAAAGTATGTTGTGGAAATTCTGAAGAGATTCGACATGATGGACTGTAAAGTCATGTCCACTCCTATGGAGACGAATCTGAAGTTATTGGCTGATACTTCGTCATAAATAGTTGATGTTACTCTATATAGAAAAGTGATTGGTTCGTTGATGTATCTAACAAATACCATACCAGATATATACTTTGTTGTGAACACCTTGAGTCAGTATCTGGTGGAGCTCAGACGTGTTCACCTTGTAGCTACAAAGCATGTGATAAGATAACTAAGGGTATGTTGGACTATGGCCTCTGTTATACTAGAGATTGTGACTTTAGATTGTATGGCTATACTGATTCAGATTGGGATGGAAGTGCTTAAGACAAAAAAAATCACTTTAGGATGTTGTTTCAGTTTAGGGTCAGCCATGACTTCATGGAAAAGCAGGAAGCAATCCAGTATTTCTCTCAGTATGGTAGAAGCAGAGTACATTACAACATGCTCCGCTAGGTGTGAAGCCATATGGATTCAAAAGTTGTTGACAGGTCTATTTTGACCTAGAGATGGATGCTACCGCGGTCTTTTGTGATAACAAGAGTTGCATAAAGATGAAAAAGAACCCAATGTTCCATGATAAGACGAAGTACATTGAGATCCAATACCACTACATTCATGATATGGTACAGAAGGGAGTTGTGAAGCTCCAGAATGTTGGCACAGATGAGCAAGTAGCAGATGTGTTGACTAAGCCTCTATCTCGCGTGAAGTTTGAGTACTTCCAAGATAAACTTGGTGTAGTCCGAAAGGACTTCCCTCGAAAGGGGGAGTGATGTTGATGATACTATGGTATCCTGACCACCAGCAGAGAAACTCGTTAGGATTTATATCTTAGGGGATTGGTCATCCATGGATAGATCCTATAAGTTTTGAATGGACGGTTTGTTGGAGTGCCTATGTATGTATATACTTGTTGTGGTCAATAGTGTGACAACTCGTTATGATTTATATCCTAGGGGATTTTATTATCCTTGGACAAATATCATAAGGTCTGAATGGATGGTTTGTCAAAATGCCTGCAGTTGTTATTGTTATTGTTGTTGATGCTCTTGTCTCATTATGTTGCCATTGATGTTATTTTTATAATTTCATGTTGTTGATGATGATGATGTTACTCCAATTATGTGCTACAGATGATGACGATACTCAGTTTCTACTAATGTTGATGATGAGAAAAACTTCTGATGATTTATAGATATGATAGACAATGTTCCAAATGTTGATGACAATGTCTCCTCCTCTTGATGTTGTATTGAGTCCAGTCAATTGTTATTGAATTTTTAGTATAATTCCCTTCTTGTTAAGGGGGAGTGTTGAAATATTGTAACTTCGAAGAATATTTTACCTAAGAGGGAGTGTTGAATAATATTATTATATTATGTTTATTTTTTTTTGTAAATAAAAGGAGGATCCTTGCATTATATCATAACATCAGTTTACCACTGTAAGTCGCTTGTCAACCATCTGTCCTGCCACAAAAGGGAAACCAGGACATGTGGTTCCAAGCGATGATAGTTCTATCATGGCTGTGGAGTTGTTTTACAAAATTGACAAAAATGTTGAGAGTTTCTACTGGAACTTTGTTCCAACTAGCTAACCTATGGCGTGCTACATATAGAGCCGCCATTACTATGCTAGCTATATAACTGTGAAGAAAATTGAAAACTATAACTGACAGAAAATAGAGTCTGGGGTAGGCCGCTTTAAACTAAAGGGGAACCTGGGCATCCATTAGAAGTGAAGGCCGTGACAAAATTCTATTTTCACGTGGGGTAGCTTGCAGACCCTGGGGCATCTGAGAAGGCCTCCAAAAGAAAATCCAAGTGTTGGTTGATGATCCTCTGTCCTTGCGCCTGCTCGTCATGTCATTGTCTGATGTCAAAAAGGAGTTCCAGGTGCTCCCCAGTTAGATAATGTTTGTTCTCTCCATTTTCCGAAACTTGACAACTTGGAGGGATCTCCTCCTCTACAATACAACCACCCTCCCACCGACGAGGCTGAAAGTCAGGGGCGGAGGTGGATGCAGACTCTTTCTTAGGATCCAGGCTTGGGCATGGATGAGAAGAAGAGGGTGGCCCTGCATGCTGGAGAGAAGGTGAAGCCTCCCCTTTTTCCAAGTTGAGGCTCGAAAGAATTTCTGTTCGTGAACCGGTGGTTGTCAAGAGAAGAGACAACGGTTGTGAATGCAAGGTGGGGGATGGGGCCTCCTCCTTTGGAATGCATAGGGAGGCCTGGGTGTTTGGAGAATGCATGGTGGACTGAGCACTGCTGGTGTGAGTGCAGGGACGACTGAATTGGGCAATCAGAGCTCGTTGGGAGGTGTTGAGTCTCTTGTCACGGGCGTAGGCATTTGTGTTTTTGCCTGCTCGTCTGGGTTTACCTCTTTCCCAAGGCATGGTGGAGAAAATAACAGGGGTGGTGAAAGGGCAATGGTGGTCTGGGTAGATGCGGAGAACACGCCGGGAGCAAATGGATAAGCCTGGAGGGCCGAGAGACATAATGCTGGAGTGATAACTAGAAATGAGTAGGAGAATGAATGCGCTATGGACGATTTTAACGCTGCTGAGGGAAGTTGAAGCCTATCCCATCGCCATTGAAGGCTGACATGATTGGTTTAAACTCTTGGTACCTAAAAACTAGCTGGAACGCGCACCCGGATGCTTGCCCAGGCGCACTATGATAAATGCTTTAAAAGTTCGCTGCATGGGGAGTTAAATTCTCGGGGGTGGCGGCCTGGGGCAATGAATTACGTCACCAACTGTCCCGCCCAAGTGTCCTCCCTCCTTTGCTTCGTGTCACCCCTCCTTCGCTTCGAGTCACCCCATCTAGGTGTATTATATTATGTTTATTAATTAGTCCCTATTGTGCCTTTGTAAAATTCAACCCTTTTGTGCCTTGACAATTAAATGTAAATTAAAAGGGTAAAGTGACAGGTCGGACCAAACCTAATTAAGGGAGGCCGGACTACTATTTATAAAGGAGGCTAGCACCTCATTTGCACACTCACTCATGTGCTCTGCAACAAGAGGAAAAAGTGCGCAAGTCTTGGAGGAGTAGTTGTTGCAACTAGGGGTGACGTCAAGGAGGGTTTTTTTCTATCTCTTGGTATCTCTTGGTTAAGTGGTGCACTACTCTTCCTAGTGAAGGAGTAGAGGAGGATCTTCTGTTCATTTTTTGGTCTATCTATATTGAGGAAGTTTTTGCTAGGTTTTCTTCCCCATGAGGGTTTCCCAGGATAATCTGTGTGTCTCTATTGTTTATATGATTGCCTCTCTTTCAGTGATATTATTTATGCAACTAAAATGCTAAATGATTATAATAATAAAGAAGAACCGTAACTGCTAGCTGTATAAGTAAAACTTCAACAAAAACAATTGTAACAAGAAATTAATTAAGGGTAAAGTGGTTGAAAATAATTTACATGGAAGAGTATACATACACATCAAGAGTCTTTCATTCTCACACACAAGTTCATTGAATATCTATCTAGTGAACACTTGATCTATTGGTGAATATGAGGTAGCAAGGATGAGGTAAAGTAAAGGGAATGCTTGTTCCAGGTTGCAACAAGGTATGATGATGCAGTAAGGTTGCTATAATATTAAAGGTATGTTTATATGCATGTTTTGAAGGTTATATCTTGGTGATGGTATGGTACATGTTGAGGTATATTTTGGTGATTCTATGGTGCATGTTTTATGGGATATATTTTTGTATATGGTTGATGCATATCATGAGTGATATGACACATGTTTGAGGTACATATCTTATGGATGTTGGCACGTGTTTGGTACATGGTTTAGATGCATATATTGATGAGGTTATGGTACATGCTTGGTGATGTTAGTACATGATGAGACACATCTTGGTGATGTTATGGTTCATGGTTTGACACATGGTTGAGACACATATTTTGATGATGATATGGTGCATTGTTAGAGGCCCTTGTTGATGATATTGGTACATGTTTGGTACATGAACAGAGGTATGTTGTGGTGATGTTGGGCGTATGGTTTGAGATATGCTCTTGGTGATCGTGGCATGAGTTGCATACAATTGTGAGTGGATCTGGTTGATGATGAAACGTTGTAGTAACAGTGGCAGTGACAGTGGTAGTGATTGTGAGGGTGACAAGTTGCCAGTGATAGGTTGATGATTCAGTATCAGTGGCATTGACAGGTTGGTCTACATTTATATTTTAGGCGGTGGGACAGGGCAAGAAAAGGAGGTTCTAGCCTTCTTTTGATTGGAGACGAAGAACACAGGGAGTTGGAGCTTCCTTGAGCTTGGAGCTTGAAAATCAGAGGGCTGTAGCCTCCTTTTGGTTGGAGCCAAAGAATTCGTGGAGTTGTAGCTTCCTTCAGGTTGGAGTCTATAAATAGGGGGTTGGAGCCTCCTTCTAGTTGTATCTAGATAATTAGGAAGTTGGTCATTCTAATGAATGAATCTTGAAATATATATGTAAGAAAACAATATGTGGTTTTCTCCCATTTGGATTTCCACGTAAATTCTGGTGTACTGTGTATCTGTGGTTATCTGTTATGCATTGTTGATTTATGCTACTAATGATATATTGAATGCTAATGATAAATTACTGAATAGTTGATAAAGTTGAAGAATATATATTATGTTTAAAAGTGGTAAAAGTGCTCATACTGATTCACCCCCCTCTCAGTATTCCAACACTTTTTGTTCCCCCTCCTTTCCTCTTTTTTCCTTAATTGAGTAATTAATACTTAATTTATGTGGTTTCCCCCCATCCAATTCCTAACTCTTTCTCTTTTCTCTTTCCTCTCCTAGTTTTTTTGCCCTCTTTTTTTTTTTCTTTTGTCTATATTTTAGGGTGTGTTTGTTTCTATGTTTTCCTTCATACCATAAAATAAGGTTATCATATTAAAATAGAATAAAATGATTAATTTCTAATACATCTATATATATATATGTAGATAGTAGTGATTATTAAAATAATATAAATACATTAATATTATAAATGTTTATATATGAAATGATTTTTATTATTCTTAATCATTATAATTAACAACATATTTTATAAAACTTCCCATTATAGAGAGTTAGTTTGAAAGATATAATAATAATAGCATCAGTAACAAGGGAGATAGCCACATAGTGGCTAGTCCCTGCCTTAAAGAAACCTAAATTATTAATAAGAGAACAATCATCCAACCTTATGAGGTGAAAATCCACCCACCAGAATTCGTTTTACATTGTCCCTGGGTGTCTCAGTTTGTGCCGTGACGTTTTAATTAGCTGCGTGCATCCACAAAATCTGAATTGTCCCTTGAGTGTTTTTACTTACACAACAAGTGATTAATAATTAAATTAAAGTGTATCTATCAGATCTCATGGTTTTCTAACTATAGATAAACAAGATTTGCAAGATTTTTAAAATCTCAACAAGTAGATTTCAATTATTCTTATGACAACTTCGGAAGTGTGATGAGTACAATGTTGAGAAGCCTTATATCTTAAATATGCACAGCCTCCTGCGCCACCCGGTTCTTGCGGAGCAAGTCTGAACCGACGGACAAGGCGGTGCCGCTATCCAGCATGTTCGAGACTGAGGCGGCCACCTTGTCGTAACAAACACTTTCCAAAAACCTGTCTCCACTTAACATTTTGATATATTTATTTTTTAAATGTATATTAAATTATGACAAATGCTTAAAATTTTTTTACATATACCGGGGACAATTAAGTTCCTACATATTTTTTATTTTGATAAAAAATAACTTAATAAAATTATTAAAAAAAAAAATATTCATAAAATATGGAAACGCAATATAAAACAATGCAAAATGCACTATTTAATATAGCAAAACGCACCTATTAATGTACCGTCAAAGCATGTTGACTGCTAAGCGATTGCTATACTATAGTCCCTAGCCTAGGCAGGAACTAATAAGATCTATATAATAAATTTGAAATATAACTATATTATAAATAATATATATATATTTATAATTATTAATTAAGATAGTAAATCTTCATAATAAATAAGATAGTCAATATTTATAAAGTATAAATTATAAAGAGTTAATTGGTTGGAAATATAAAATCAAATTATAATTATATATAACTTAAAATAAATATTATCATTTTAAAACTAAATTATATTAAAGTTATAAATTTACTCTTAAAGTATAATTAAAAGTAAATGTTTATTGAAAATATAAAATTAAATTATATATAACTTAAAACAAATATTAATATTTTAAAACTAAAATATATTAAAGTTATAAATTTACTTTTAAAGTATAATTAAAAGTTAATGTTATAATTAAGTTATGGAAATAAGACCTATCTTATAGTACAACTTGAGTGGGCTTAATGGTTAAGAACATGTGTTTCTTCCTGGGAGGTCACAAGTTCAAATCCAGAGAGGGGTAGGGTATGTACACCTATGTAAACTTTAGGAGTCGTTGCGTGAATGGAGTCTCTTGTCCCACAAAAAAGAGGGTCTCATACACCAATTTGGTGTTTGGCTTAGCAATGACCTTAAAATTAGATTATTATTATTATTAATCATTTATTTATAATTTTAGTGTTATTTGCATATTAATAAGAATCTACTACCATTGTTGGTCTGAAACGTCGAGAATTAAAAATGATTGCGATGATTATGGAAAACCTTTCAAACAATGATATAGATTGCAAAAGTCTTATATTTGAGAATAAAGTGGTTGATGCACTTAGTAAGAGAGTGCATGAAATCCATGATACAACCATTAGTATGTATATCTCCAATTTAAAAAGTAGATTTTTTTAAGTTTTGGCAACATATCAACATTGTATGCAAGTTAAAGAAGGCTTACAACAGGGTAATGTACAACTAAAATTTAAATACTATAGGTTAGAAGAGGATGGGATCCTCTTGTGTAGAAACAATGTTTGTGTTCCTAATTCTCCATAGTTGAGAAATTTAGTGTTGAAGGAAATGCACAATGTGTCATATGTTGAACATCCAGGGTACCAGGAAATAATTGCAGTTGTAAGAGGCCAATGTTTTTGGCATGGAGTGAAGAAATATGTGGCTGATTATATAGCTAGATATATGGAATGTCAGAAGGTGAAGATGGAGCATACACAAGCAAAATTACTACAATTATTTCCCATTCCTGAATGGAAATGGGAAGTAGTTATGATAGATTTCATCACCAAGCTTCCAAAAACAAGAAGGCAACATGATTCCATCATGGTAGTGGTGGACATGCTTAAAAATATGCACATTTTATTCCGGTGAAGATGACTAATAAGGTAGCCAATATTGCCAAGATTTATATGAAAGAAGTTGCCATGCTACATGGTGTTCCTAAGGCAATCATATCTGACAGAGATCCCAAGTTCACTTCCAACTTTTGGAAGGGGTTGTTTAAGGTATTTGGGACTAATCTAAATTTCAACATAACATATCACCTAGAGTTAAATGGGAAGATAGAGAGGATCAACCAGATAATTGAAGATATGTTGAGAATGTATGTAATGGAAAATCCTTCTAGGTGGGAGGACTACCTTCATCTAGTTGAATTTTCCTATAACAATGGGTATCAAGCATTGTTAAAGCTGAGTCCATTTGAAGCCTTGTATGTTAATAAATGTAACATGCTAGTGAGTTGGGATAACGCAACAAACAAAGTTGTTATTGGGATATAATTTCTAAGGGAAATGTAAGAGAATATGGTAAAGATCAGGGATAATTTAAAGGTTGCACAAGACAGGCAGAAGAGCTATGCTGATAAAGGAAGAGAAAACATGGAATTCAAAGTGGGCGAGCATGTGTTTTTAAAAGTAAAGGCTAAAATAAGCTCGTTGAAATTGAGAAGTTTCCCAAAGTTGACAGGGAGATATCGTGGACTAGTTGAAGTTCTAGAGAGAAAAGGAAGTTGAATACATGCTTGCATTGCATGCATCCATGATAATTCATAATGTGTTTCATGTGTCTTTATTGAAGAAGTTTGTTTCTGATCCTAACCACGTGATTGATTGGACTATGATCTAAGTGGAGCACGAAGGGGACTTTCGGGTGAAGTTAGTGCAGATCCTAGAGTGAAAAGTCAAGATACTCGAGAAAAAATTCATCGGCTTGATAAAGGTCTAGTGGATATGCTAGGGTCTTGAAGACGCCATATGGGAGCATGAGGATGCCATGTAGGAGTATCTGCAAAATTTTGCAAATTTTGAAGAAAATTGAATGTACATTTGTATATAAGTGTATGAAGACTCCGTTTTGGAAATTAGAGTTGTTGGAGCCACAACTCTGAGACTTCATGTTTGGCCCATGTTAGAGCCCTGGAAGGGAAGTGGGGCATCCCAAGGGACTACGATGTAGAGAAGGGGGTACACTTCCTTGGGTTTTGTAGGTTGAGGGGAATTAGATATTGTTGATTGGAATTGTTATAGGAGTTGTTAGCTTTCAAAAGTATCAAGTACTATGATGTAAAATTTTGTACATGTATACTAATATGGTGATTTGCACTAAGGATGATGAAAATTGTAGGGGGAGGGGACTGTAACATCCATGTTTTTGATCCCCAAAATAGTGATGTATATTGTAAATATGATGTATGTCCATGGGCCAAACAATGCAATATGTAAACATTGTATATTGAAAATAATAAAATAAAATGCATCGCCAACTGCATGTGGACATGGACTGAGTCATGGGGGATAAGTTTCCACAAGAGAGGGGGTTCAAGGGGGAGGAAATTATTCATGCCTATTAATCCCAAGCCACCTTTCTCAAATTATTTTTGGTATGAACCTTTTATTTTACCTTTTTTATTATCCCAAAATCCCAATCATTAAATACATGGTGGGAAAAGTCACCTCATATAGTTATTGAAAGCATGGGCATGAGTACAATCAAAATTGGGAAATGTGAGAATCAACATGCACGAAGAAAAGAAAAATCGAATGGAAAAATAAGGTATCTTTTTTACAACTGGGAAAAGGGAGTTTTGAGTGTTGAAAATTGAGGGCAACCATATTGGGCATGGGAGGTAGCTTGTTGGAGTTGTAATTCATGGAGAAATTACATTGTAGACCTGTAAGTGAGATTTCCATGTAAGCAATTTACAAAGTGAGAAAGTGAGTTGTTGTTGTGATTTTTTTTTTTGTAGCTGTAAACTCTTAGAGTCCCCAGTGGAGAGATTTCCTGGCCAACCTATACTAGAGCCCTGGAGGGAAGTGAGATAGACTAAGAGATTGTGTGGCAGAGAAGGGGATCCCATTCCTTCGGTTATGCAAGTTGAGGGGAAAAGGAGCCGATGGATTAGAATAGTTGTAGGAATTAGTCTGTTGTGAAGGGACAATAGCTAGTTTTAGGAGCTGCCCTCTGCTTGTGGATTCATATCCCTAGCTTGGGGGTGACCTGCTATTGAGAGAACTAGAGCAACAAGTCTATGGTTGGGTGGAACATCCTCCATTGATAGTTGGTTTTGGGTTCATTAATAAAATAAGTTCCCTTATCTCTATTCTAACTTTATGGTTTTAATGTTGTGATTAATTGTTGTGTATCATTGCTACATTTTACTGGGTGTTTTATGATGTTGTGTATGCATAAATATAATTTCAGTCACGTTTTTAAAATTTGTGTTCGTTGGCTAGAAATTTTATCAATTTGCACACATTTATATTTAATGGATAACATAGTTTTGTTGGGTTCAATAGCAGGGATGCTACATATGTGGTGATTCTTATGAAGAAGCATTAAATAATTTGGAAAGTGTTCTATAACACTGTTAGGATATGAATATATCCCTCACCCATGAAAAGTGTTCTATGTTAATGGTTGAGGGAATAGTGTTAGGACATCACATCTCAACTTCAAGTATTAAAGTTGACTATGACAAAATTTATATTATACAAAATTTACCTACCCCTTAAAACAATATGATGTCCACAACTTTTTTGGATATGTTGATTATAGAAGATTCATCTATGATTTTAGCAAAATAACAACACCTCTTTTTATCCTTCTTACCAAGGATGTTGACTTTCTATGGATTGTATATGTTAAAAATCCTTTTTAACCTTGAAATAAAAAGTAAACTCAACCCCCATGTTAAAGGCCCTAATTGGAATATTCCTTTTCACATTCACACAAATGATTTAGAAAAATCCTTAGGTGTTGTCTTGAACCAACATGAAGTCATTGAAAATATGTCATTTATTACGCCAACAAAAATCTCTCCGGAGCTTACTTAAATTTTTCTGTCACTGAAAAAGAATTTCTAGTAGTTATATATGCTATCAAGAGTGTTGATACTATACCACTGGATACTCTATTTTTGTTTACACAATTCACTATGATATTAGATATTTGATGAATATACCCATTGTTAGATGGTTTCTTTTATTACAAGATTTGGAACTAACTATACTTGATAATCCTGGTCAAGAAAATGTGGTTGTAGATTTCCTATATTGGTTAGAGAACAACCCCAAAGAAGGCCTTGTAGAAGACACTTTTCCTAATGAACACTTATTTGCTATTTCTTTGCAAACAACATGGTTTTCCAACATTTCAAACTATCTTGTTTTTGGAAGATTTCCTTAGTGCTTCACTCACAAAAAACATCATGGAATCATCAGAACAAAGTGCCCCATTCAATTGGTTCCAGGGCTATTTATTTAAAATGGGACCAGATCATGTACTTTGGAATTACCTACAAGAAGATGAAGTATGATGTGCTTCATGCATGTCATGATGAACCAAATGGAGGGAATTTTTCTACCAAACTAACTTCTCTAAAGGTCTCATATAGAATATACTATTGACCAACCCTTTACAAAGATACAAAGGAATATGGCAGTAGATGTGATGATGCGAGAGAATGGCTAGGCTTGCTCTAGTGATGAGATGTCTTTGCAGCCATAAGTGTTCTTGTAACCATTTAACAAATGGGGGTTGGACCTCCTTCCAATTAATGACACTTCATATTGATATGCATGGATTATCTTACCAAATGGGTGGGAGGTCAAAGAACTGCCAAATGAAAAAGAAGATAAGATAGCTGAGTTTTTATATGGAAACATCTTCACTAGATTTGGTGTTCCATGGGAAATAGTGATAGATCATGGTTCCCAATTCATTTCACAACAAATTGAAGGTATATCTCATCAACACAACATTCATCATAGGAAGACTACCTTCCATTGTCCACAGTCTAATGGTCAAGTTGAAGTCACAAGTAAAGAGCTTAAGAACTTCCTAATGAAGACAATTCAAATTCATATAAAGGATTGGGCCAATAAACTCACTGAAGTGGTCTGAGCTTACAACACAACTTGGAAAAAGACTACTAGATTTACACTTTATGCATTGGTATATGGTAAAGCAGTTTTTCTACAGTGGTGGAATGACACAAGTTCAAATGCAGTTGGCTGCATTGAGAATTCAATTGGTAGAACTGACAAAGGGAAAGGAGAAACATGAGAAAGTATGGTGTACAAAATGTAGGAATGAAGGCCATCACAAGGATGAATGCCTAACAAGCACGCAATATTTGGTGATGGGAGCACCAAATCTATTGCCAGGAGGAGGATACTGCGAGATATCTATGAAATGGGGCCATCACCCAACAATGTACTGTCCACTACTAAAGAAGTAACAGAGTACACCAAAGAACTTGTTTTGAAATTTTTGCAAATTTATAGGAATTGAGGAGAAGGATTGTCGCTCATTCGACTTGATGAGGGAGAAAACATTCGATATGTATAGGATCCATGAATAAAATGTTGCAGTAGAAGCGGGGGGTCCACAATACAACAATCAAAGAGGTTTCAATCAGGGGAACAAAGGAAAATCTGGCTGAGGTWGAGGTAGAGGAAATTTTGGAAGAGGACCGATTACAAATGTAATCAACTTGGATGCTTGGTCTGTGATTTCCAGAATCCATGTACGACATGCACATATTGCAGAGCACTGGATCATTCGACARAAKACTTCCCCCAACTAGTTGCGAAGTGGAATACGAGAGGAAACTAGAACCTGAGTTTGAATTAGAATGTGCAGATGATATCAACTGAAAGACGTAATGAAGGGCCCATAGTAGCAATAGTTACACGTGGAGGATCTAGCACAGGGACTGATAGGACATATGAAGGAAAACATATGGAACAATGGGTAAGAAATTTAGCAGGGCCCATACCAGCCTTTGATCCTCAACAAGAAAAGGAGACATATCAGAGGGAAATGAAAGAAGCACTCATAACAGATTGGGGAGCATCAACATCCACAACACCTCATGAAGAAGATCATGTAATGCCAGAGAATCCAACAAGGAAGGTAAGTACGCTAACAAAATTCTTGAGAAATTGTGTAGAGCTAATTAAGGCTGCATTGAGTACATTATACTATATGATTGATCACTGCACAAGAGGAAGGGAAACTCCAACTACACAAAGGATGGAAAATCAGGTCCTGCGCAAGAGTCAAACCAATGCAGAATTTCGATTTAATGCGCAAATTGGAGAGTATGATGTGGATAATATTATTTTCACTTAGGTTCTGACGTGAACATGTTACCTAAGTATAAATGGGAGTTGATGGGACAACCCAAGTTGGTATGGTCTCCTGTTCAGCTCGGATTAGTAAATCAACGCAAAATAGTCTTGATTGGTCGGTTGACAAGAGTACTTGTGAACATAGATGGGGTGCATAGTGTGGAAAACTTTGAATCTATTGAGATTTTCGATGGAACTCAACCATATCCAACACTGGTGGGACTAGAATGGGATTTTGATAACCAAGTTATCATCAAATTGAAGAGGAAAGATATTATTTTCGAAGTTGGAGATTCGAAGATTAAGGTACCCTTAGACCCATTAGAAGGACATAGATACATAGAACCAACAAGAGGGAATGACATTGACAATTTATATAGCATGAATGCAAGGATGGAGATTATGTCAACCCGAAAACAAAGGGTGTGTTGAGTTGGTGAAGTGCCAATTCATGTGCATTAGATTCTGAAGCAGGTCTAGAGCATTGTCAATAGAGACTGCATGAAGTGTCAACTAGACAATGTGCGTGCATGACTCGATCCATGCGCTGGATTGGAACAAAGCTATGTAACCTGCCTAGGTATGATGGATTATATGATATAGGTATGTTTCTAAAAACATTTGAGTTGTAGGTACCCAAACAACAAAGGCTGTTAGCACTGGATGTGGTATTAAAAACAAATCCAACCAGGTGGTGGGATGCACAGAGAGAGGGAATGAAAGACTGGCTACATTGTAATAGACTAATGCAAATAAGGTTTGGCACTAAGGGAGAAAAAATTGCACAGAAGTGTGCAGGGGAGAGTGACCGAACAGGTCATGTGGAACAGTGTAGGGCTTTGTGGAATTCAATATCATAGGCAGAGTGGACACACAAATTTATACACACACTGGGAACGATTATGAAGATTTGGTACTTGGAGTTGGAAATGTGTAGGGATACAACAAAATGGGAAGAAATGATCCATAGGTTCAAATTCACGTTACATTTGAACATGAATCTCCATCCATAGATGCAGTGCTATAGGCGATTCAGTCGAAGATCTTCTTGAAAGAAGAGACGATGGAGGTGGTACTAGTATGCAACGAGCACCAAAACAAGATAACAATTTGTAAGCTACTGGAATGCTATAATGTAGCCAAGGAAGAGTATGATGAAGAGGATCCTAGGAATGTAAAGATACCAGAGACACAAGGAGAACGAGCCATAGAAGGGTGAGAGCTCGAATTTGTTGCATATACCCAGCCGATAAAAATGTGGAAGGTAAACATTGGGACGATAGAGAATCCCAAGTTCGCGTAGATAGGGGACTATTGGAGTGAAGAGACAATTGAAAAGACTACAGACCTACTGCAATAATACTAGGACTTATTTCCAACAAATTTTTCATAGGTGAAGGGCATAGAAGGAGACTTGGGTGAGATGAATATTCCACTGAAACCAGGAGCTAAGCCAATGCACCAGAGGCCTTACAGGCTAAATCCAAGGTATAAGGAGAAGGTAAAATCTGAAATAGATAGGATGTTGCACGCAAGAATCATTGAAACGGTCAAAGAATCTGAGTGGATCAGTCTGATGGCAGTGCAGGACAAGAAGACATGTGGAATAAGGATCTGTGTAGATCTAAGGAAGTTAAATGACGCATGCTTACATGACCCATTTCCAACACCATTCATGAATGAGGTACTGGAGAATGTGGGAGGCTATAAAAGTTACTCTTTTACAGTTGGATTCTTTGGGTACCATCAGATAAGAATCGCGCAGGAATATCGACACAAGACCAATTTTACGACGGAATGGGGAAGTTATCAATACACGATTATGCCCTTTGGGTTGAAGAATGCTCCTGCGGTTTTTTCCAGGGTAGTAGTTGCAACATTCAAAGAGTTCATCCATAAGTTCCTTGAAGTCTACTTGGATGATTGGACAGTGTTCATTCTACTGAAGGATCATATAGAAGTTCTTAAAATTATGTTGGATCGATGTGTGGCAGTGTCAAATTTCGTTGAACTTGAAGAAGTGCGTTTTTTGCGCATCATTTGGAATTTTGTTAGGATGTGTAGTGTGCAAACAAAGACTCTTGGTAGACCCAGCAAGATTGCAGTCATTTTGGAGTTACAACCACCTACATCAGTCAGAAAACTGAGGGAGACGTTGGGTCATACAGGTTACTATAGGAAATTCATCAAGGGATATGCAAATATCATAACGTTGATGGAGAAGTTACTAAATCGGGAAGTGAAGTTTCAATGGAATGACGATTGTCAGAAGGGGTTGGACACCCTGAAACAAAAGTTGTTCACTGCGTTGATTTTAATTTTTCAAAATTGGAACAAGGAGTTTCATGTACATGTGGCCTGGTATGATCGACACATTAAACATAAGCAATTTCAAGTTGGATATTTGGTACTACTCTATGAAAACAAGTATATGTAGCATACAGTGAAATTTCGAATGCACTAGTTAGGACCTTATGTGATTCTAAAACTAAAAGAGACAGGTTCTGTGCAGTTGCAACCTTGAATGAAGATGTCTTGGAAGGAATGGTGAATGGGAGTTGACTGAAACTCTATAGATACGATCGAAAGGCTGCACAGTAATTTGGACTGCACCAGAACAAATGTATTATAACAGTTGTACAAAAAAAAAAACATTAATTCACAAAAATGATGGTTACACAGCATGCGTGACAGGTCATAAAAGCGTTGTATAAGTCTTAAATGGAAAAAGTCGCTGGAAATATTGACAGATCGACAGTACGAAGGATAAATCACCCAATGGATTTTGTAATCAAGATGCAATTATGGAACAACTCAACAAACACGATGACATATGGGACAAGTACGGTCGACACAAAAGCACAAAAACATAAGAAGATCGTTAAGTTTAAATCATTCTTTCATACCGATGAGAGTGAAGGAAAACTAAGAAGAGAAACAAGAGTGAAATAGAGAACATAACAGGGATACAACTTCCAAGAGAACACACACAGTTCCAATTCAAGAACTCACCACCCAAGACGAATGGGGAAAGATCCGCTAGCAGTACCATTGGTTCCCCCCACCGAATGAGTAGGGAAGGACATATGTTTGGCAAGACTGTCAGCCTCAAGTTTGTGAATCATGAAATTACCGATGAAAAACCATTTCTAGAGCTGGCTAGGGAAAAATACTCAGATGTTGAGAGCATCTCGGATGTAGGAGATCACATGGCTTCCAACGTAAGTTTATACGCAGATTTAAACAGATTCAGTAACAGGTTCAGGGGTTATGAATGCTTCATGACAATAAATGAGAAGTAATCATATCAGGATCCAAATGAAAGAGAATTTTCTCGGAAATTGGCTTTGTATACAGTGCCCAAATTGAACCGGAAGGAGTTACCAATGGACGTAAGTAAAGAGGAGGATGGTATCGGGCTCATGAAACCTCAACGAATTATCGACAAAGAAAACGATTACAGGAAGAGGAGACTCAATAGAATTATTTTTCCTGGTAGAAGCGATGCTTTTTCCATGGGAAACACGACCCCCGATGTCGTTGTTCAGACTTAGCCCACTCTTAGGTGGGAGGAGGCCTTCAAGAGGGAAACGGAAGAAAATATAAGGCTTATTGCGAAGAATCATAAGGAACAAGAGGTGAAGGCCAAGAAAGTGTTCGAGGAAAAGGATGAAGCTAGGAGCATGGTGAAGAAGACCCAAGCAATAGTCCAAAAGTTGTATAACACAATTCCAGAAGTTCCCCTAGTAGTTGAAGCGGATATGGAGGAGAAAGTGCAGACTATCAGTGAAGTTATTAAGGGATTTCGATCATAGATAAAATATTTCAAGATAATGATCATGCCACGATTTCCACCAGAGGTGCATGAAGGCATAACGAGAACAACAACCACATTAATTGCTAACATCAAGAAGATTGAGGGCAAATGCGCGAAACTTTGTAAGGAGAACGCACAGGTGTGGAAAAAGTTGATAGAAGACCCAAAGATGAAGGGCGTAGATTCCAAGCTATGAGAGGCACAAGAAAATGCACATCAGACAACATAAAGGGAAACTACACTACCACCGATAGTGTGCATGTCAACCATTCTGGCTCAATGATAGGCACAGGTAGAAGTCGAGAAAATGAGGGATCAACAAAATATTCTACAATAGAGAATGGGACCACTGAAGAAGAGGTAGTGCGGGTAATTGAAGAGTTGGCTATGATGTAGGGTCGGGTCAAGCAAGTAGCGATGGAAGCAGAGGAAAAACTCACAAACTTAATTACACAAGGAGCAAAGGATATTACAACAACATAGGCCGAAATCATCATAGAGGTAGAGGGGGAAAAGGTGACCTATCAAAACTTAATCTTGGCATGGAAGAGTAGGTAACAGGCCTGAGTGGCTCGGGACGAGCCACAGGTGATTTTCGGGGGCCTGTTGGACAAGCTATCTTGAAAGCATTTTTTGTAGTTTTGATAATGTTTTGCGGAAACATCCTAGCTAAATGAAAAGTGCGCGAAGTGTTAGAGTCCTATATTTCATAGTATCAAATGGTGATTGAATTTTCTCCCTTCAATGATTTTAAATTGTAATAATAATATTACGTTCTGCAAATAATTTCCAAAAGAAAAAGAAAAAAGACAAAAAATAATGAAAATGAAAAGAGGGTATAAAAGAAAAGAAAATAATAAAATAAAAATAAAAATAGAAAAAAGTGAAAAACAAGAAAACCCCATCAAAAGAAAAATGAGTTTGAATCATACAATCTAATCATGATCAAACATTTTTTTTTTAAATTTTTGTTGTTAGGTTAGAGAATAATTTTAGCCAAATTGTCTAATCTTGGCTAAAATAGTTAGGTAGAGGAATAAATTAATCCAATTGTTTAAGCTGGATTAATGAGTTAGATTCATAGGATAAAAGATAAGTTAGATGATTTTTCCCTTTAGAGAAAATTGAATAGGGTATGCACATTAAAATGCACCCTTAGTTGATGAAAATAAGTCAGTTTAGCATAGGAAAAATAAATTAGAATCCAAGATTTCAAAAAGCAAACTTTTGGCTTTATGGCGCATGTAATTTTATCCAAAGTTGTGAAGTTGACAAGACATTTTGTCTTGTAGTGCATAATCTTCACGCATATTTCCCGATCGACGGCCATCACTTGCTTCCCCCCCCCCGACCTACCTACCTTTATCGACGGAAGGGGTTCCAAAAAGTGGTTTTCCCCACTCCGACCCCACATAACATGGCATTCCCACAGGGTTTCGCACCCCCCTCTCCTATTACCACATACCGTCGACCCCCCCTCCGAAATTCTCCTAATCAAATCCTGATACCGCTCACTTTCCCTGCCACTACCCCCCTCTCCCTACACGACATTTGTCCCACGTCCTATCCGTTAGCCAATTAATTCTTACCCCGTGACCGTTAGTTGTCTCGTTCCCTAACAGATATCCCTGTGTATATAAAAACCCTTGTTTCATCCCCGTTACACTGTTTGTTGACTAAGAAACCATGAATATCGCGACGATTTAGATGACCAACTACCACCTCCATCTCTCACCTTCTACAGATGAAATTTTTCTGGTAATTACAACGTTACAAATAATTTTTACTGTAAATTTTTC
The DNA here is from genome assembly GCA_010110895.2 of Picea sitchensis. NCBI lineage: Eukaryota > Viridiplantae > Streptophyta > Pinopsida > Pinales > Pinaceae > Picea > Picea sitchensis. The sequence goes on from SNQJ01S0030030.1 coordinate 119,823, forward strand.
AAGTATGCCTCCCAAGGGAAAGTCGATCAACACCTCTGAAAACCAAATGGTTCCCCTCCAATCGACCTAGACCACATTCCTTTGGCAGAGAGAGACTATAAAATTACAGATCCAAAGTGTGAATTCAATTTTTTCGAATTACACTGTTGGCTGAAGGATATTTTCCTCGACCAAAGTTATGAAATTGGACACTAGCAGTCTAATTTAACCCTCTACATGTTTCCCCAAACTTACCCTTTCCTTGAGTTCATCCTCAAATGCCAAGCTAATTACCTACCAAATCAAAGAGACATTGCTTCTCCCACTACTGAAATTGTGTTCATAGTTACCCCTGAGACCATTGACCAAATGCTACAGATCCCTCAAAGTGACTCCTCCACCCCTTTCTCTGTCGAATCCCTAAATGAATTGTATCAAAAATTAACTTTTCCCCAGAGAGCCCAAATTTTTGAGATTTTCCTCCTTGAGGATTCCCAATTGCCTAAGAAAAATCCACCATACCCCTCTTTTATTTTCACAGTGAAAGCTAACCAGATTATCTCCATGCTTTCATGTCTGTTAGGTTATTTTTTTGATGAATGGGTAGATGAATCTATTTTAGGTTTTCTGTCCATTTTCTCTACAGAAGAAAATGTTGTTGTGAAGTTTAATTTCAGTCAATTCTTCGCTGACAACATTCATGAACAATTCCTTAAGTTTCCAACTGAAGGAGTGTTCAAATATTCTTCAATGTTGGTTTATATGTTCCTATTCTATCAAGCAAACATGTTTCCTTTCACACTCCAGAAGCTAAATGAACAAGGAATTCCACAGTCGGTTATATTTTGGACCTCATTGGTGAGAAAGAGTTCAACAAAGTACAATTTAAAGGATTTCATTGATCAATTCATCTATCCAGCTACTTGTTTATTGAGCAGCAGTACAAAAACCAGGATTAGTGAAGAGATCCATAAATTTCTACATCTGATTGATCAAGCCAAGACATGTGTCTAGTATTTATACCAGAACTATACATAAATAAGGGTGTATGGATGTGTTGCCTAAATACCTCCCAATGAGCATTTTTTCWTTGGAGGACATAAGGCAGATGATAAATTCAGATGAAATTCATTTTGTGGCAGCCAAGAAGAAATCTCAATTTAGAATAAAAAATCAGATTGGACCATTCATTTGCAACAACAGAGCAGCATGTGAAGAAGCATACATCCTTTTAAAACATATGAAGCTTCCTCTAAGCTTCACTTGGTCATATGACCCATTTGGCATCATTTCTAAGCTGAGGACCGAATAGAATACCACTCCCTATGTGCATACACAAAAGGACAGAGATTGAGAGATATATGAACTAGGCTGAGTGGGAAGAGAACACTTTGCAAGAAGAAGAAGAGCATCATGTGTCTATGACCACTTCATAGACCATCACACCTCAGAGACAAGCAAATAAAATATCAAGAAAGGAAGACTCACCTTCAGTCACAAAGGTCTCATCAGATGATTTTCAAGTATATAGGAAGAGGATTAAAACAATTCACACAACATGTTTGCTTAAAGAAGGAGAAACACAATCTACAATAATCTTGGAAGGACCACACTCTTCAACATAGTCAGACAGTTTGTTTGCAGGATCTCCATCATCATCATATTCACAAAGGAATCTAGACACAACTCTGACATCTAAATCAATTCGTGTAGAAAAGGAGTCAAATATTTTTGACAAGTATAAGGAAATTAAGCAAAGGAATGAACTTCTCAACAAAAACACTTATACTCGATTCTAGAAACATGCGTCAATTGCTTAGCACAGACTTTTGTTAGCCTTTGAAACAAAGAAGGGAAGAATGCAAATGGCATTCTCACAGGCACAAGTCCCCTACCCAAAGACAACAATTGATTACAAGAAGACTTCTTTTGAGTTTGATATAAAGGATGCCCATCATGTTGATCAGATGGATATGCACAAATAAACAAGGGAGATGATATTGTCAACCCTGACAAACACCTCAATGACTTTTTCCAAATTACAGGTATCACTGACCAATATCCAGTCCCAATTAAAGATTGAAAGATCTCTTCTTTGGCCAAGGATAATAAGATAAAATCATTAGAATAATTAGTTCTCAATATTGGATATGACCCAACTAATGTCAAAGTAGCAGAAGAGTTGATAAAGAATAAGAATGTTGATATAGCATCACTCAGGAAACAACTGAAACTTCAAGCAACAAAATATTCACAAACTAAAGAAGTGGCTGAGACAAAGAGCCAAAAAGAAGAAATGCTAAAATTGATCATGGAGAAAAATGCATAGATTAGGGAAATGGAAGCAGAGATGGACAAGTTGATCAAGGAAAAGGAGCATAATGTACAGTTGGCCATGGTTCCACTAGATGCAATGACCCCGACAGGGATAAGACCAACATAAGTTTCTAAATCAACATCAATCCCAACACAAACTTCAGATGCCTCAAATAAGTTAGTAAAATCTATGGAGGACATGTCCATACAAGGAGCAGAAATCAAAAAGTTACAGGAAGAGGTAAAGTCATTACAACAAGAGAAATAAAAGATCCAAGCTTGTCATCAGATATAAATGCATAAATCTCATAGGCTCAACCAACAACTACAACAATTAGGAAAATAAACAGCCATGGAAAACACCTTAGCCCAAGGTAAGGAAAATATATGGATAGACATCAATAAATCCATGATAGAGATTTGGCCCTCTATACAGATCATCTTTGAACAACATGAATTAATTTAGAAAGCTAGAGGAGCCATTGAAATTATCAAAGAAGATTTGGGAGAAAATCCAACAGAAGCCACAGATCTAATTAGGTTTCTAAATTCTAAAAACAAACAGGAGTTAGAGGAGCTGGAGATAGAGGACAAAACTGAAACTATCCTGGAAATAAAAAAGGTTCTAACCAAGAAAAGCCTCATGTTTCAATTGGAAGCAAAAACTCAGGTTATGGACATAGGTGTGCAGAGGTTCTTCAGCAAGTTTGAGGTGCTAAACAAGAAAGGACTACCCGGTTTGTTAGTGCTAAATGACAAGTTAATCACCTTGCCTGATTACAACCAGAAACTAAAGATAGTGACCAAAGACAATTCAAAATTTGCAGGAATACAAAGAAGCATCACTGGGAAAGAATTCCTAGAAACACTACAGTTTGATTTGAACATTTAGCGTGAAATCAAAAATATTTTCATCACCAAGCCCACTTTTTTCTAAATACACAGAGATGGATGAAATTTACAGAAAATTACTCAAAATAGCAATCCCAAGTAAAAACAGGTGGGACAAACTGTGCGAATGACTTGAGTAAAGAGGAGTTCTATTTTTCAGCCAACAAGGACCAACAACTAAGCAAAGTCAAAGAGACAAGTCATTAACAACTTCCATCAAATCAACACCAGAAATCTGAGCAGATCTAGAGATCCCTATATTTTTGTAATTAGAGATACAATTAGTTTAGATATCCCTAAAATATATCCTGATCATTTATGACAGGACATTATGTAAATAAATGTATAAATACTTCTCTTTTCGAGGTATTGAGGGTTGATTTTTTCATCCAAGAAAGCCACTTTGTATCATTCAAGAGGATCAACCAGTAATTAAAAAAGGCTCTTTCACTAGATTCTCGTGTTAGACTGTTGGTGAAGTGCATCTTTCTGAGTTCATGTTTTCTTTATCTGTTTTCATTATGATGTGTTTCTAATTCTTATTATTCAAAAGAAGGCTAAATAACATAATTTATTTCAATATACTATGTTTTTGACTTTGAATGATCTTCATGTTTTCAACTGAAATTAATTAAAAATAATTCTTAACTGCTCTCTTTACTTGATGGAACTCTTCTCATTTCTTCCCATTCAATTCATCTAAATTTACCAGATCCAAATAGTTTAACTATCTTTCCCTGTGAAGAAACTTTATAAAAAGATCAAACCGATCCCTGTTTTAAAAGACATACCCCATATCCCAATGGTAATTTAAGCATTCAATCAGCTGAATATTTCAAACAAACAAATAAATCCTGAACTGTCATAACTAGCCTAATATTTTAACTCAAACAAATCTAAATCCTACATAGAGATCCCTCTATGAAGCTGGCAGGGATAGATCCCAGCTTCCAAAGTGGTTTTTTGGTTACCTCTGTCCTTTCTTCTACAACCTCTAGAAATTACAGAGTGCTAACATAGTGGTGACCATACTTGGGATGAACAAATTTCCAACTTCTACAGATTCTTTTCCCTAGTAAGAAAAATGTATTTCTGGACAATCTAGGATTCAAATCTTTAGAAATAAATGTTCAGAGGTTGTAAAACTTTGTAAATAATTAAGTATGTTTTTAAAGTTTTAGTTGTGGCTATAAAAATAATTTACACCAGATCTCATCGTGATCCAGAACCTGTAAAAGTTGTAGATGACTCTAAAAAAATGATTAGGAAAATAAGTTTAGCAGAAAGTCAAGGGAGTAGTAGCCCCCCTCCTAGGGAAACCTCTCTTCTAGAGAAATTTGTCACAATCCAGGACTTTCAGTTTGATCTAACATTCGAGAATAGTCTATTCAGAACCAAATCTGAGAGTTTTGTGGATGAAACAATATTAGATCAAGATTTTCTCCAACCCAATACACCTGAAAGACAATCTCCTAAATCAGATCTTGATCAACAAATTCTTCAAAATTTCTGCAATCTCCTAAATCAGATCTTGATCTAGCATCAGACTTTGATCAAGCTTTACATCAAGCCTATATTCAACAATCTGTTGAACTTTCTACCCTGACCATTTCTGCATCATCTATTAATCCTCAATTGATTCATCCTATATCTACCAGTCCTGCTTCTTCTGTATTTTCCACTACCTCTCCAATAACTTCACGGACAGTGATCCAACCTATTATAGGAGTTCCTACATCTACACCTTCCACAAGTTCATTTGCTATCCATCCTCCTATACCAATCATGGAAATAATATATTCTCCCCTCGTTTTGGCTTCTCCTTTACATAATATGCCCCAAGACTATCAAACTAGAATTCCTTAGTTTGATGGCACTGGAACTATGACTGCACAACAACATGTTGATAAGATGAATGAATTTTTTGACCTGCAAGAAGTAGATGAGGAAGATATCAAAATGAGATTGTTTTCCCAAAGCTTGAATGGACAAGTCAGTAAATGGTTCAAAGCCTTACCAATTGCTAGTCTAAATGACATTACTACTTTTCATCAATCATTCCTCAACAGATGAGAAGTTAAGAAAAATCCACTTCATATTTTATCTGAATATGAAAGTATTAAAAGATCCCCTGGGGAAAGTGTACATGATTATTGCACTAGATTTAACAATATTTATAATGCAATTCCAACAAACATTAAACCTCCACAAGGTTTGGCTTTGATTAAATTCCCTGATGGTTTTGATGCTGGCATGTATTATCAATTGAGAGAAAGAAACCCTGCAACCTTGGATGAGATGCAGAGAGATGTTGTAGTGGAGAAGCCAATCTGTTAGCTAAGAGGGCTAGACAGAGAACAAAGAAGAGAGAAACTATAAAAGAAGAACCATCTACCTCTTCTGTTGATGCAAAAATAGACTCTTTAGTCACAACCATGGAAAGGATGATGGACATATTAGACATTGTTGATAGGACTCCTCCTAGAGAAAATCAACCTGGCCCCCAAATCAGAAATCCTAATTTTAGGAGAAACCAACACCAAATCAGACAAAGAGAACAAAGAGAACAAAGATAACAAAGAGGTTCATATCAATAGATCAGGCCTCCTTTTCAAGAAAATTATGCTGTTGAAGGGGAAGAAATAGTGGAAGGCCTTGATGATGTTCACATCAACTTAATGGGAATAAATGATGATGATTCTATATTTCTCACTCAAGAAGAATAAGATCTTTTGCTTCTTTCAAAAACTAAAAAATGATCACGAGGAATCAGAAAATTATAAACAAGGTTTTGAAAATGTAATTATGGAGGTCCATAGGCAGTGTAATCTAAGGAATAAGAAATCAACTGATAATCCTACCAAGAAAAATATTGATAATTCCACTAAAAAGGCAGCTGACACATCTGCTAAGAAAATTCCTGACATTCCCCCTAAAAAGAACACAGAAGTTCCAACCAAAAGAACATATGATTTTATCTCAAAAATAGTTCAAACTGATATTCCTTCTACCAGCCAGCCCAAAGATACTTCACAAAAAGGAAGTTGGTGAGAAACAAGATGTTCCTAACCCAAATAGAGCTCAAACATCATTCAATTTTGAAAATGAATTAGCAAAACTCAATATTCCCATTCCTCTAATAGAGTTCATGAATAAGAATGCATATAGATAACAACTGATAAAAGCTCTTAACACAGAGGCAAGTACAAGCATAGTAAATGTTGTTGATGATCAACCATAACTATTATTTGGGCCTAAAGTTGATGGAAAACCTGAAAATGGAATCATACCCCCATTCTACATCAGTTTAAACATTCATGACAAAACTCTGCACAATGTCATGCTTGACTCTGGTGCTTCACACAACCTTATGCCTAAAGATGTTATGGAAAAATTAGGACTTGATATCACTAGACCATACAAAGATTTGTATTATTTTGATTCAAGTAAATTAAAATGCATAGGTCTCATTAAAGATTTGTGTGTTACTTTAGCACAAATACCAACCAAGAGTTTGGTAATGGAAATAGTTGTTGTTGATATACCTCCTAAATATGGCATGTTATTGTCTCGCTCATGGGGAGCTAAGTTACAAGGAACCCTTCAACTGGACATGTCTTACACTACCATTCCATTGTTCGGTCAACATAGGATATTATATAGGGAAACACTGATGAAATACATGGTCAGTAGTCAGGATAAACCACACAATTATCCCTTATATTATGTTCATTCGGACCTTGATTCTTTTAATTTGTACAACTATGGAGACATAGGAAAACAAATTGCCAATTTAGAAAATGTTGTTTATAACATTGAAGAAGACAAAATAGTTTTTGAAGAAGAAAAAATAGTTATGGTGGAACCTGATAAACAAAATGAACCTCTGTGGAGCCTAGATTTTGATGGGGCTATTAGTAAGGAAGGGTCAGGAGCAGGTGTATGGGTCTCAAATTCAAAAACCAACCACTCAAAAGGACATTCCTATAAGCTAAACTTCCAATGTACCAACAATATAGCTGAATATGAAGCCTTGATGTTAGGGTTACAACTTCTAAAGAAGCTTGGTGCCAAGAGAATTTCAATTCGTGGTGACTCTGAACTGATAATAAAACAGATCAAAAGTGAATACTCTGCTAAACACCCAAGATTAAGAGCTTACAAGAATGATGTCCTAGATTTTATAGAATGATTTATTGAGTATGATTTACCAGCAATTCCCAGAGACCATAACATTCTAGATGATGGTCTGGATACCTTGGAAAGTACCTTCAAAATACCTTTCCATCCTAATCGCCAATACACAGTTGAAGTAAAGAACAGACCAGTTGTCCCAGATAACATCAGATATTGGAAAGTCTTTGGAAATGATGAACAAATTGAAAACTTTTTGCAATCAAAGAATGAATTTGAATGTGCAAATATAGATGTTGATTTTGATGGTGAAGGAGAAAGTGTGGATGAGATAGATTTAAAAGAAATAGATAAAAAAACAAGAAGATTTGGAAATATTGCAATTGAAAGATAATGTTTTTCCTAGAGGGTTAGTCCATTTAGAGGAGTTGTTTGATTTTAATGATGTAGCCAAAAATCCTAAAATTGAACCTACTGGAACGGAAGTTGAAGACTGCAACATAGGAACCGAACAAGAACAAAAAATGATTAAACTGTCTAAATCTTTACCCCCTTCTCAAAAGCAGAAATACATAGACTTGTTCAAAGAATTCATAGACGTGGCGTTTTTGCATGGAGTTATGAAAGTATCTGAAATCATATGACACCAACATTATACAACATAAATTCCTATAAAAGAAGAACAAAACCTTTCAAGCGAGAAACTTAGGAGGATTAACCCAAGATTGATGCATTTGAATTGAAAAAGATAAAAAGATGTATGATACTAAGATCATTGTCCCATTAAGATTTTCTAAGTGGGTATCAAATTTAGTTCCAACTAGGAAAAAAGAGTGAGAAATTAGACTTTGCATTGATTTAAGAAATCTTAATAAAGTCTCTCTCAAAGATAACTACCCTTTGTCTAAAATGGATCACATTTCTGAGAAGATGGTTAAGGTCCTGGTAGAATTTCCTGCATTATATGGTTTCTTAGGTTACAACCAGGTTTTAGTTCACCCTGATGATCAAGAGAAAAACAACATTTACTACACCTTGGGGTACTTTCATGTATGTGAAAATGCCTTTTGGTAATGAATGCTAGAGATACATTTCAAAAGAAGCGATGAATATTGCTTTTTGTGGATGAACTAGGCATATTCATAGTCATATATTGTAGTGTCCCCAAAAAAAGTAGAAGACCTGTTGTAAACCATGTTAAAGCAATTGTAATTATGGTTTATAGGCCGGTGAACCAAGAAGTTTTTGATAAGTTGGTGGCTTATGTGTTTGTTAGGCAGGGAGCCTAAGTGTTGAGCAGGAACTCTTTGTTGTATATGTAATCATAAAGACAATTAATAAAAATATAAACACCACCGTTTGCAGGCTGACCACGATGAATGAGTTATGGAGGACTAAGAATCCACATAAAGAGGCAGGGGTAGAGTGGAAGGTGGAAAAAGGGGCTAAGTGTTGAACTAGGGGCTAAGCTAGGGGGCTTAAGCCTTAGGAATAATATTTTAATATTATTCCAAAATATATGCATTTATATTTTAATCCTAAGTTCTGACGAGGGAAGGTGATTACATGTTGAATGGCATGGAGTTCGAGGCAACAATTCTTCGTACGACCCCATGAAAATAAAATGGCTGAGATGAGGCGTGATGGGGGTTCCTCCTCCATTCTACCCGTCTACTTGAACGTGTCTGGCTTCTGAACAAAATGCAGAGCAGCAGACTGAGACAAATCCTCGTGCGTCCACGAGAGTCGAGAATCAGGTGTTGTCTTTGATGTCAGGTGTGCATCCTCTATTACGTGGTCGAGAAGCTTGTGTGTTTGTTTCTACGAAGGCTGGTTTTCACCCTCAAATGTCTTGTGAGTGGAGTTTTTGTCGACCCCTGCAGGAGTTACTTATCACGCATTCCTATGAACCATCAATGTGATGCCTCAAGCCATTGTTGAGCCCTTTTGAGAGGCCGTGTTTGTATTTTTGGTTGACTATGGTGGCCACGCAGCGAACTATCTCTAGAGTAGCTTGTTGGCTAAGTGAGTTGTGAATGATCTGTGTGTACTCTCTCTACAGAATTGAGGAGGTGGTTGTTGTTGGAAGAGGTTTCTTTTAGAGAGTGTCTAGCACCAGCTTTGTGCTCTGAGACTTCCTGATCCAGGCTGTTTTCGAGACCCAGAGGGGTAGGTTAGCATCGATGGACTATGCTTGTGAAGGTGTATACTCAGGAGGAACATGCATGTGGGGAATAGGAGACTGCAGTAGTAGTGGGTGTAGATGGCATCTTGGAAGAATCATTCAGTTTTGTTGTCTTTGTGTTCCTGTATTAACCTCAGCTAGCCTAGGATTCCTTGCAGGGGGTGGAGCTTAGTCTAATTTCAGAATTGCTGCTGAGCGATGGCTTGATCTTGGTCTAAAGAGCACGATTCGTGGAAGGCACACTTAGTTGAATTAGGCACCCACTGTTTCAAGATAAGTATTTAGTTATCTACTTTAATCATATTTTGTGTAGGCTGTGATACTTATGTTATCATGATTTCTGTTGTGTATATGAATTAATATGAAACATTATTGATTGTTAATTATAGCAGTAATAATATGTTTTACTTTGAGCTTAAATGTGTTTATTTGGTTAAATGCATGTGGATTATATAATACCTATATGAGTTATGTCTGAGTAGTGTTACTTAACCCCTCTTTAAGAAGCCGATTAAGCAGAAGTAAAAAAGGAGGTGCTTCTGAGTTTGAGCATCAGGCAGTTTGACCAACAGAGCCTAGATGGGCAGTGGAGTGGTCTTTCTGGGCTTAGAGAGGGTGAGAAGGAGAAATTGTGTTTGGAGGACCAATTTTGGACCTTGGTTTGCCCCGAAGTGTCGAGTTACTTGACGAGTTTTAAAGATCCGGGGAGGTTTAGCGTGTGAAACCCGGTGTGATCTATAGCCCGCAGGGGAGATGGAATACCACACCAATAGTCAGAACCTTAGGATGCATTAGGAGGGAAGGTGAACCTACGTGACCATCAGATAAAAAAGTGTATGCGGGGTTTTAAATCCCTTTTTAATTACGCAGTGTGGGAATCGTGATACGCGAACTCCCAAAAACCCAACAACTTGAGAAGATCTACACCATAGATGTCATTAGGAAGGTAGTTAATGATCCGTTGTAGAGAATGAAACCGTAGATTTTGGGATTTCAGTAGATGGAGGTTCGAGATGTAGGGTGCACGAACTCTCAATGCTGAAACGAAATACCGAGAAAGATTTCTAGAGTAGATGGTGGGGAGAAGAACGGCCCAGTTGGATCAAGTAGTTTTAATGCGGTGATTTGAGATTTGGTGAGATGGAGGTTCAGTGGGGTGCCACGAACTCCGTGCCCAAACGAAATGCGAAAAAAGATGCAAGTAGATCTGACCGTTTGATTCCTTGCCTTGAATGGGCATTATAAGGTGCATGAATGCATACCGATGCCGATGAAATTAGAAGATAGGTAGGAATGGTGGGACGAAGGCGTCACCAAAATTGATATGGACCCTCCCCAGATAATACCCGCACGATGCCTTGCGGTGAAGAAGGCGTCTTGTGGGCCCGAGAGAATAAAGTAGTTAAAGCAATTTGGAACCATAAAGGAGGGAAGAAAGTGAAGGCTCAACACTCCAACTCATGAAGTGACGTGAGGTTGGCAAAGAAGAATGTAGCACTTGGCCTAGCCCTAGGTCATGCATAGAAAGCTGGCGAGGAGAACCATACCTCATAAGTGTCTACAGTGTGGTGTTTGGAGAAATGAGTGAGGGTCTTGACTCACGAACTCCTTAGTCCTTGAGGATTCGCGAAAAGAAAAGGGTGACTTTGATTACGAAGATTAACTATTGGATCTTCATGGACCAAGATTAGTGGTCACGATGTCCCAGAATTTGCAGAGCTAGAGAGAGATCATAAAACTTTGTGAAGTCGAAACATCTTTGTTCTTGTTGAGTTGGCTTGTAAATGTTGTGGATTGTAAGTGAGTTTAATGGCCTGAAAATTTTGAATTGAATTGCATAGTGCATGTGAAGAGTTCAACGAAGGGTCCGAATCGGTAACCAATGGTGAGTATGGAGTGGGAAAAGGTACGGTGCCCACCAGCAGGAAGGGGCGAGAGCGAGAAAAGGATGTCAATGAAGTGGAAGGATCGAACTCAATGGGCACAGGAAAAGAGAAGGATAAGGAAGGACCACGCAGTAGAAAAATCCATTTGAAAAATTGTGAGAAAAGAATTTGGGCTCCATAGAGTTGATGTAAAGAAAGCTCATGAAAAGAGCTCGAGGGGATGTGATGGTGAATTCAACGTAAAAATATTGAAGAACGGAATAGAAAGAAATTGGAAAAAGAGGTGGCCTGGCGGATCAAGTGTGAGAACCCATGGAGGAGAAGATCGAGGGTGGTAGGACATTGTCTCGAGAAGCGATGCAGCAGGAAAAACCTGATAGTTCAAGCTGGTCCCTACCGGGAAAACTGCAGAAAGGCCTGGAAAGGATGGTGAAGGGAGATGAGACAAGATTAAGCCTCCAACGTTAGATGGAGACATAAGAAGGAAGGAAAATTAAACATGGTTCTTTGGGTATGAAGAAATATTTCAACTACGAGAATTATTGGCCCATGCGAAGGAAAATTGCAATGTATCAGCGAAAGGAAAAGCATCCATGTGGTGGGATAGGTTTGATAGGGTGCAACACATCCCGAGGAGAAGAAAGGAGTCACTTGGAAGGATTTTAAGAGTTATTTTGAGAAGAAATACCTAACCAAAAGATGCTATGGCTGAGAGAAAGATGAAGGAGTTCTTTGAACTCAAGTTGGGCGACATGACCATGGATGAGTATGAATGAAGTTTTATAGAACTACTGAAATATGTTCCATACATCAAAAGTGGCCGATCAAAATTGAGAGGAGGTACACGAGTGGGCTGCCACCTTCCGTGGTGACAAGATTGATATGATGATCTAAGGTATGGAAGAAACAATAAGAAGGGTGAAATGCTTACACGAACAACAAAGAGAAAAGCCTACCTTTTCGGAAGGCTTGGGATGATCAGAAGAAGAGGTTTAAGAAAGAATAGAAATGAAAGGGAAACATGCTTCCCTTTTTTAGGAAGCGACTATGGGGACAACCATGGTTTAGAGAATTTGAGAATGAATGAAGAACACAAAGATAGAGGCGGATGCCCATTAGGTGTTGGAGGTACGTAGGAAATCACAAGTGTAGAGATTGTCCCCATAAAAATGGCAAAGCAAGAGCTGTCCCTACTGTTGACAATTTGGCTGGAGTGGAGGATATATGGGCGATAGAATTTAGGATCTATGCGTACTGGACAATAAGCATACATAATTTCAATCACACATGATTGAAATTGAAGAATATGGTGTGTAGACCACTTGTTATTTTTAATTGATTAGAGTCTAGCCATAGTTATATAGATCTAGAGTGGTGGAAGGATTTGCATCTATGAGAAGAAAGAAACATGAGAAGTCTTGGTTAGTGTAGTTGGCCACAGGGACCAAAAGGAAGTCGTGAATTGGTTCAAGAATCTGTTGATGAACATGAAAAGGAATGAGCACTAAAGAAATTTGGAGTGAACATTATTCGCCTTTAGGCTCCTTCTAATTTTCTAGTGGGATGGTGGTTGGACCAGCGCCATGCCTTTTGGACCTAAGTAACAAAGAGAGGTTTACATGTCTACAGAGCGAAGAAATCGGTATGATCGAGGAATTCCCAGGCGTGGTGTTAAGAAATCTCGACCATCTTGTTGAAAAGTGTTACAGAGAATTTCGATTATTTCGCATTATTGGAAGAAGCATTCCGAGATGTAGTCTCAAATCTGGAATACCGCGAGGTACTCACATGGGGCGTATTCCGAAGGGAAGTGCACAATTTACCTCAGAAGAGGGACATCGCTTTTCTATAAATTTGATGCCTAGAAGCTGACTCCAGGTTTGAAGGCTCCTTATAGAATGAGAATGCCAGAGCTGAAAGAGAGTTGCAATTGCAGTTCGAAGAGATACTAAATAAAGGATACATTCGCTTGTACAGCGAATCGCGAGTGGTGCCACGTCTTGATGATGAAGAAGAAAGAAAAGATGAGGCGTTGGTACATTGCGACGATTTTTGTGATTGACTAAAGGTAGCATCAGAACAAATATCTACCAAGGATGCGATGATCTTTTGATGGAAGTTGAAGGATGCGAAAATATTTTCAAAGATAGACCTGAAGTTAAGGATATCACCAGTGAGAATAAATGATGAGGGACATCAACAGACCACCTTTAGAACAAGTTCTGAACATTATGAGTTCACGGTGGTGTCGTTTGGACTATCCAAAGCGCCTGTTGTTTTCATATGCTTAATGAATGGAGTGTTCGAGAGATTATTTGGACAAGTTTGTCATAGTCTTCTGGATGATATCTTGGTGTATTCAAGGACAGAGGAAGAACATGAAGCGGCCACCACGAGAATAGTCTTCGCGGTGTTGAAGAACACCGGTATGCATGGCCCGAGCAAGAATGCTCTTTTTATCAAAGCGATTTCATTACTTAGGACACATTACTCTCGAGAAGAAAGGGATCATTGTAGATCACGAAAGGTAAGAAACCATTCGAGAATGGTCAACACCAAGGGATGTGGCAGTTAGATCTTTTTATGGGATTAGCGGGCTACTACAGAAGGTTTATAGCCAAATTCTCAAAGACAACTCTTTCTATCACTTCCTTGCAAAGGAAAGAAAAGTTCTAGTGGTGAAGAATGTGAGAAGCGACTTCGGCTGATGGAAGTAGCTACTAGCGATTCTCCCAATCCTAAAGATTGTAGATCCAAATAAGGATTACGTAGTGTGCCGCGGTCTGCCGCGTAGGAGGGCGGGAGGAGGAGTTCTTAGCCAAGAGGATTTGTAGTTTGTTATGAGTCGCGAAAGTTGAAAGAGCATGGAGAATTATGCCACTCCCGCGATTTAGGCACGGCGGCAATCATCCACACCTTGAAATGGAGACATTACCTCATGGGAAAAAGATTTGATTGAGAACAAAACCATAGCAGATACGAAGTATTTATTTGATTAGCCAACGTTAAATGCCAGGAAAACTAGATAGCTAGAATTTCTCAGTGAATATAACTTCGAAATTAAGAATATAAAAGGAAAGGAAAATAAGGTGGCTGATGCACTCCAGCGGGAAAAGTCCATAGTTACATGCTACAACCGTATGTACGGGGACTAAGATGAAAGATAGAATTTTGTTGCAAAATGCAATTTGCGGTCTGGAGATCTTGTAGCAAATCTACAAGCAGTGAGATACACAAACCACGGAAGCGTTACACCTTGGGCGATGGCTTACTTCTATATAAAAACAAAGTGTATGTACCCAATGTCAGAGGTGAAATTTGGAAATTCTACAAAAGAAATGCATATGGCTTATCTTTGGACATCACGGATATCGAAGATATGGCGAAGTCAAATCCATTATTTTGGTAGGAATGGTAAGAAAAGAAAGCGTTGAATACATCGCCATATGTATGGAGTGCTGAAATTTAAAGCTGAGCATAGGAACCCGGCGAGGGTTGCTTCTGACGCTACCTATTTCTAAGTGGAAATGGGAAGTAGTGAAAATGGATGGATTTTATCACGGGACTACCTAGAACAAGCAAGCAACATGATTCAATCTTGGTGGTGGTGGACAAGCTTACAAAAAGTTGCCCATTTTATTCCAAAAACCACCCACAGGCCCGGAAGATATTCTTTGATATCTTCTTAAAAGAGATTCTTTAAAACATGGAACTACTAAGACAATTATTAATGCGATAGGGACGAAATTCTACTCAATTTACGGAAAGAAAGGATTATTTAAAGGATTAGAAACAAATTTGAATTTTAGTACATTATCATCCCAGTCGATGGACAAACAAAGAGTGAAACGAGTAATAGAATACCTGCGAGAATGTATGTGATGATAAACCATCAAGGTGGGAAGACTACCGCATTTGGTAGAATTCACCTACAATATGGTATCATGCATTGTTGAAGATGAGCCCATTTGAGCACTTTATGAAGAAAGTGAAACACTCCGATGGTGGGATAATCATCGGCCAGTGCGTGGATGGGCTAGAGTTGCTAAAAGAGATGGAAGATCAATGATAAGAATTAAACAAAATCTAAAATCTACCCAAGACAGGCAAAAAAAACTATTCTAACAAAGGAAGAACCCACAAGGAATTCAAAGTGGGTGACCATGTGTTTACAGTGAAAACTAGCGAGTTTCCTTGAAGTTGGGAGGATTCGTAAATTAGGCAAGATTTACAATAGGCCATTTGAGATCACGGAAAGGATTGGAGCCCGATTGCATACATGCTGCATTACCTGCATCTATGATGGTACATAATGTGTTTCATTACCTGCATCTATGACTGTACATAATGTGTTTCATGTTTCACTGCTTAATAAATATGTACCTGATGCTAATCATGTTATCGATTGGGATGTGATTCAGGTGGAACCAGAAGGTGTCCTGCAAGTGCATCCTGTGCGCATATTGGACAAGAAAAGCAAATAGCTCCAGAATCGATCCATATGGATTGTAAAGGTCTAGTGGACCTGGTACGGTCCTGAGGACGTGACATGGGAGAATGAAGAGGTTATGCGGGCAGAGTACCCTCATCTTTTTGAAATTTTTTGAAAGGCTTACAGAGATAGTGTAAGTTGCACTGAGGACAGTGCAAAAATAAGGGGAGGGGGATTGTAGTGTCCCCAAGGCCGAGCCCCGGTGTAAACCATGTTCTGAAAGGAATTGTAATTATGTTTTATAGGCTGGTGAGCCAAGTTTTGATAAGCTGGTGGCTTATGTGTTTGTTAGGCCAGGGAGACTAAGTGTTGAAGGCCAGGAGCATGCTGCTGTATATGTAATCATGTAGAACAATTAATAAAATATAAACATTGCCATGTGCAGACCGACCACGATGAATGAGTGAAGGGGGACTAAGCATCCATAGAGAGGGCAAGGAATTAGGGGTTGGAAGCTGGGAAAAGGGGCTAAGTGTTGAGCTTAGGGGCTAAGCCTAGGGGGCTTAAGCCTTGGGAATAATATTTTAATATTATTCCAAAAAGATATGTGCATTTTATATTTTAATCCTAAGTTCCTGACCAAGGGAAGGTGATGCGTGCTGGATAAGCGCATGCAGTTTCCAGGGTGACAAGTGTCAGCCCCGACCCATGCAAATAAAATGGTGAAGATGAGACGTGATGGGGGTTCCTCCTCCATTCTACCTGTCTGCCTGAACATGTACGGAGCTCTGGATAGTACGAGTGACCCGATCCTTGCAGAGAAATCCTCGTGCATCCCTGAGAGTTGAGAATCTCGTGTTGCCTTTGATAATCCATGTGCATCCTCTATTCTGTGAGCTGAGAAGCCTGTGTTTGTTTCTAAAGAGCCGGTTTCACCCTCTGTATTGAGCCGTGGAGTCTGTGTCGACCCCTGCGGGAATTACTCATCATGCATTCCCGTTAACCATCACTGTGAGGCCTCGAGCCATTGTTGAGCCTGTTTGAGAGGCCGTGTTTGTATTTCCGGTTGGCTATGGTGGCCACGCAGAGCTAGACTGTGTGTGGCTTGTTGGCCAGCGC
This sequence comes from Picea sitchensis, assembly GCA_010110895.2. Classification (NCBI taxonomy): domain Eukaryota; kingdom Viridiplantae; phylum Streptophyta; class Pinopsida; order Pinales; family Pinaceae; genus Picea; species Picea sitchensis. The sequence goes on from SNQJ01S0030030.1 coordinate 136,765, forward strand.
GAGTTGTGAATGATCCTGTGTGTGCTCTCTCTCTAGGTGAGGGAGGTGGTTGTTGTTGGAAGAGGTGTTTTCCAGAGAGTGTCCAGCACCAACTTCAGAATCTGAGACTCCCTGATTCGAACTGTTGTCAAGACCCAGAGAGGGAGGTTAGCACCGACGGACTGTGCTTGTGAAGGTGTATACTCCCGGGCGGAACAAGCATGTGGGGAATGAGAGTCTGATAGTAGTGGGCGTAAGATGGCATCTTGGGAAGAATCCTTCCAGTTTTGTTGTGTTGTGTTCCCTGTAACCTCAACCTAGCCTAGGATTCTTTTCCTGGGGGTGGACCTTAGTCCCAGCTTGGGGGTGATCCATTGCTGAGCTAATGAGTAGTGTGGTCTAAGGCTGGGAGGTTCATGGAAGGCCTGCACTTGGTTGGTGGAATTGCCACTGTTTCAAATATAAGTATCTGGTTATGCTTTAAGCATGTTTTGTGTGACTGTGCTGCTTATGTTATCATGATTTCCGCTGTGTCTATGAATTAATATGAAACATTATTGATTGTTAATTATAGCAGTAAATAATGTGTTTTACTCTGAGCTTAAATGTGTTTATTTGTTTTAAATGCACGTGGATTATTTAATACCTGTATGAGTTATGTACAGAGTGGTGTTATATCCCTCTTTAAGAGAAATTAAACCTTAGTAGCAGAAAAAGGGTGCTACATATACCTTGATGATATCACTATTTTTTCAAAAAAAGATGAAGAACATTTGCTCCAATTGAGAAGAGTTTTTGAAAAATGCAGGAAATTTGGAATTTCTCTCAACCCAAAGAAAACATTATTTGGTTTAGAAGAAGGAAAACTTCTAGGACATATCATATCAAAGAATGGAATCAAAATTGATCCTAGCAGAATTGAAGCTATTCAAAAGATAGATCATCCTAAGAATATAAAAGAACTCCAATCTTTCATTGGCAAAATAATTTTTCTAAGAAGATTTATCCCTAATCTAGCATAACTTCTAAGAAATATAACAAACATGTTGAAGAGAGACACAAAAATAAAATGGACTATAGAGGAAAAACATTCATTTGATCAAGTAAAACAAGCCTTAACACAATCCCCCGTGTTGATTAGCCCTGATTTCACAAAAGATTTCCTCATTTTCTCATTTGCCTCCGAACATACTAATGCAACAGTACTCTTGCAGAAAAATAATGAAGGCCATGAACTGCCTATGGCTTTCTTTAGTAAATCCTTAAGAGATGTTGCATTGAAATACAATATCATGGAAAAACAAGCTTTTTCTTTGGTAAAAGAAATCAAATATTTTAGAGTCTACATTCTACATTCACATATACTTGCTTATGTTCCAAACTCTGTGGTGAAAGACATTTTGACCCAAAATAGTCCTGATGGGAAAATGGGTAAATAGATTGATGTTATCCTTGAATATGATATTGAAATCAAACCTACCAAACTCATTAAGGGTCAGGGATTAGCTAAATTAATGGTTGAGTCTAATTTTCATGCTTTGGATATAAATTTTCTAGTTGCATTGGATGAACAAGAAGAGTTGGCGACTCCACAAGTTACAAACGATTTTGCAACCTCTCCCTGGTATGCAAAAATGATTTTTGTCTTACATCATTTACAAGCTCCTATAAGTTTGACCAATACTAAAGTTGGGTTTCTTAAACTCAAAGCTATGAAATATTGTATTTTGGATGGAAATTTATATTGGAAGGATGTTGGAGGGATTTTACTAAAATGTTTACTAAAAGATGAGGCAAATAAAGTAATGCAAGAATTTCATGCAGGAGACTATGGTGGACACTTGAACTGGAAGACTACTTCCAACAAAATCCTAAGAGCCGGTTTTTACTAGCCAACTTTATTTTCATATGTTCATAAGAAAGTGACCTCATGTCATAACTGTCAAAATTTTTAAGGCAAAAGGAATTTGTTGCCTTTACCTTTGAAACTGATATCAGTTGAAACTCCTTTTCAATAGTGGGGTTTGGATTTCATTGGAGAAACCCATCCACCATCATCAGGCCAACACAAATGGATCCTTATAGACAATGACTATTTTACCAAGTGGATTGAAGTTTTACCTACAAGGAAAACCACTGATTTTGTGATTATAAGTTTTTAGAAACTAATATTCTTTCAAGATTTGGATGTCCCGGGAAGATAATCGTTGATAATGCAACAACATTCAAACCAAAGAAGATGGTGGAGTTTTTCAGCAAATATCAAATTACTTTAGAACACTCTACTACCTATTAACCTCAAGGGAATGGATTAGCAGAGTCTTCCAACAAAAGTTTGGTTAATATCATCAAAAAATTGTTGCAAGATAACAAGAATTCGTGGCACAACAAGTTGTTCAATGCATTATGGGCTGACAACCTTACTACTAAGAGATAAATTGGCATGTCCCCATACCAATTGGTTTATGGAATGGATGTTGTTTTCCCCACTTCTTTAGGCGTCCTTGTTATGAAAATACTACAGGAAGTACGTGCAGAACCTAATGACATACAAAGCAGAATAAATCAAACCATACAGTTGATGCAGTCCAAAGAAGAAGTCTACAATACCACTCAAATGATCCAGGAGAACATTAAGAAGATCTATGATAGAAGAACCAAGGATGATGATTTCCGGATAGGAGACAAAGTGTTGAAGTGGGATTCAAGGAAAGAAGAGAAAGGTAAGCATGGAAAATTTTAGAATTTATGGAAAGTCCTTACATAATCCATGCTTATAGAGGAAATAATGCATTCTTGATTAAAGATATGGATGGAGCAGATTTGTCAGGTGGACCCATCAATGGCAGAATGCTCAAACACTAATTTTCACTGGAATAGAAGTATTTCTCACTCAAGTTCATTGTAAATACCATTTTATTTTCTACTGTCATGAGTGGTGACTCATACCCGAGGTTGAAGCCCGAAGAAAAGGCCCTAAGCTCCTGATCACTTGTCACCATGTCTACAATTACAATAAAACAAATCAGTTGCAGAAAGTACTGGAGAAGATATTTCAAGGTGACCGGTCACTGGTTCTTGGCACCTCACAGAGAGAGCACCATCCCCAAGTGCATCCACTGTTAGAGTCCTATATTTCATAGTTTCAAATGGTGATTTAATTTTCTCCCTTCAGTGATTTTAAATTGTAAATAATATTACATTCTGCAAATGATTTCCAAAAGAAAAAGAAAAAAGACAAAAAATAATGAAAATGAAAAGAGGGTATAAAAGAAAAGAAAAGAAAAGAAAAAAATAAAAATAAAAAAGAGAAAAAGAAGAAAACCCCATCAAAAGAAAAATGAGTTTGAATCATATAGTCTAATCATCATCAAACAATTTTTTTAAATTTCTGTTGTTAGGTTAGAGAATAATTTTAGCCAAACTGTCTAATCTTGGCTAAAATAGTTAGGTAGAGGAATAAATTAATCCAATTGTTTAAGTTGGATTAATGAGTTAGATGCATAGGATAGAATATAGTTTAGATGATTCTCCCTTTAGAGAAAATTGAGCAGGGTCCGCACATTAAAATGCACCCTTAGTTGATGAAAATAAGTCAGTTTAGCATAGGAAAAATAAATTAGAATGAAAATATTTCAAAAAGAAAACTTTTGGCTTTATGGCGCATGTAATTTTATCCAAAGTTGTGAAGTTGACAAGACATTTTATCTTGTAGCGCATAATATTCACGTAGATTTCCCGATCGACGACCATCACATGCTTTCGGCCCCCCACCCCGCTCGACCTACCGACCTTTATTGGCAGAAGGGGGGTCCAAAAAGTGGTTTTCCCCACTACGACCCCACAGAACGTGGCATTCCCACAATGTTTCACACCCCCTCTCCTATTACCACATATCGCCGACCCCCCCTCCGAAATCTTCCTAATCAAATCTCGATACCGCTCACTTTCCCCGTCGCTACTCCCCCTCTCCCTACACGACATTTTTCCCACCTCCTATCCGTTAGCTAATTAATTATTTCCCTGTGACTGTTAGTTGTCCTGTAATAGTCTCGCTCCCTAACAGATATCCTTGTTTTTATAACCCTAATTTGCACAAGACATGCTTACCTGGCATCATGCCATCTCAGATTCCTTCTTTTCCAAAACACTACTGAACAACTCTTCTTAAAAACCCCCTTTATAAAGGCCCACGCATCCTGCTCCATTACTGCACGCGTGCACACGCTAGTTGCCTCAATAAAACCCGCGTGTACCTACAAAAGCATGAAAAAAGGACAGTTGCTAACAAAAAACACAGCTTTGGGTAAGTTAACTAAACCTTTTGGTCATGCATGGCCGGTCATTCGACCAAATACCTAGCTCCTTCTAACCTATAAAAGAAGGGGAAGGGTCTCATTTGAAAGGAGAAAAATCATAGTAAAGAAACTATACCCAATTGAGCATTCCCCTTGTCCCAACCTTTAGCCATCCTTGTGCAAAGAAAAGTATAGAGAAAAGCAGTTGGAGGATAGTTGAAGAGGATCCCAGGATCAATTTCGAGGAGCAGTGTCGACCACATATTGTAAGTTTACTCTTGTGAAGATTAATACAAAAAAGAATACTTTTCTCGTCCCACCATATCATGTGTTCAAGTTGAATATTTATTTTATGAGAGTGTCACAACTAACCCAACAATTAGTATATGAAATGCATGTTCACAGCTCTCTGTTTGTTTATGTGTGAATGCAGCTCAACTTTCGGAAGAGGCTTGCAATCAAAGAGCGAGTGAAAGCAAAGGGATCGACATCAATCAAAGGACTTAAGGTAGAATTATCAAATCTTGTTTACACCTTTGTATTGCATGAATGTGGGGTTTTGTGTTGGGAGAATATGAGAAAGTAGAGGCCTTTGAAATGGTCATTTTCTGCATGCATGATTAGAGCCCTTAAATGCTAAGTCCGTAGGAGGGATTTCCACCCACAACAGAATTGGCGACCATATTGGGGATCTCTAGGGTTTCTGGGAATATTTTTCTTGGGTATTTTTAAAAAATTGGTTTCATTTCTTATTTTTAAAGTTTCTACAAAAGTCTGAGCTAATAGAGATTCTGGTCTTCCATACCAGTTATCTATGTTTCTTTGCTTGGATGCATTCTTTTTACGGGGCCCACAGAGGTACACGCGGACTATATAAGGTCTGCACGCGTGTACCCGCGCCCTACCTTCACATAGCCCGTGTGTACACGCTAGCTGATGAAGTTTCAGTCGCGTGTATGATTTCAGAAAATTTCTTTTAGAGAGGTAGTCATCCTCTCCCCTGTCAGAAGTGATCCTTCTCAGGGGTTTTTTGGAACTCATTTTGGTCTTTGTTGTTTGCATTTTATAGCTTAGGTTCCACCTCAGATTGGTTTTGTTCTATGAAATTTTCCTTGAATTGTTTTATTTTTTCTATCAAAGTAAGTTTATGAGTCTTCAAGAGATTCTGGTTCTCAATACCAGTAGTCTCTGTTAGTGCTTGATTGCTTGTCTTTTCATTTTTGAAGAGTTTCAGAAGTACACACGGCTTGCATAAGATCTGCACGCATGTACACGCGCCTTTGACTTTACACAGCTCGCATGCACACGTTGGTTGTTGAATTGTCAGTAATGTGCCTGTTGAGAAATTTTTTGTTTAAGGAGAGGCAACCATCCTTTTCTTTGTCAAGTTTTATACCTCTTAGGTTTTTTGGTCTCTGTCATAGCGGTCAGTAACTTAGGTGTGATCACAACAATAACTTTTTTTTTCATTAAGAAGTTTTCCTCAAAATTTTCCTTTTATAGGGTTTTTAGAAAAGTGTGAGAGTCCATTTTAATCTTCTTGTGTGTTATTTTTAAAGTGACTCTTTGCGATCTTCACTTAGGCTAGAAGTTTTCTTGGTCTTTACTTGTCATTATTTTTCCTTTTTTTCTTTGTGAGCATTAAAAAAAAAAAAAAAACTTTTAGTTTTTGGTCTGGTTAAATAGTTGTTGGTTTGTATTAGTAACCAGGAGAAGTCTTTGCTTTCATAAGTTATTGGTTGTTTACTTATGACATTTAAGTAGCTCGTAGTCGAGTGAAATCTTGTTTGAGTTTGTTGTTCAAATATCTTAGAAACTTTTATCTTGAAAAGTTAGTTAGGAAAACGCACATTTGAATTTGTTCTTAAAAGTTATTTTTGTTTCCAATTTTTTGTTTATTTTCTCTTTGCGTCGCTCAAAACATCACTAGTTTCATTTCCATAACCCTTGACTTAAGACAAGCCTTAAAAGATAACGCTAAATCTAAAATTAATTAGAATTTTTATGTTTGTAGGGTCAACCAACTAGTTTAGGGTTAGCGCCTTGAATTAGGTTGGAGAGGAAACTCTTCAAGGCCATTGAATCAAACATTGGAGTCTGAGTTAGGGAGTGTCTAAGTCCAGTATCGTGAAATTTATCCAAGACCCCCCTCTAACACAGTGGCTAAACACGAGGTCGCGTGCGGAAAGGTAGTGGAGATAACCCCTCCAAAGCCGGACCAACCGTAGTGGAGAACACATATAGAGGGCTTATCTTGGGATTTC
>SNQJ01S0030031.1:11154-22773 GCA_010110895.2 Picea sitchensis
CTCGATGTTTTATCTCATTATTTGATTAAGCTTGTGGGAATTCTCCACAAGAGTGAAACCCAACAACTATTTGTTTCAAACTATCCATATATAGTCCAAAAGAGATCGAAAGTTGAGATAATATAGATGATACTCCATATCTGGCCAATTTCTAATTTTAACCTCCTAAATTTAGCAGCCATTTCGTTTTGAGACTGTTGGACATTTTTCTCTTTGCAAAGAGTTGTTCTCTCTCACCTCAAGTCGTTTTCTCATTGCCTGGGTCAAACTAACATTCCCTTAAGTTGTTTTCGTGTTTCCTAGGATGAATTCACATCCCTCTCAGTGATTTTCTCATTGTCTGGAGAAAATTAACACTCCCCTGAGATTATTTTTTTTGCATGGGTGATTCATCTCATAGTTAGGTCGTTGATTTTACACAAGCTCGAGTTAAATTTCCCTTGTTGTTTGACTTGATTTCTTAGCTAGGAATTTTATCTCACCCATATATCCATATGGGTCATACATGAATTATGGAGCCACCCCTTGCTCCATGGGTCATTTTATCATCGATTGTTGTCTTATATGTGAGGGAAAAACATTTTTAGAGCTTTTAAAAATGTTGGGAATTAAGCTATAGGATACCACATGGATTGCTCACTCCTTATTTGTGGCATTAGATTGCTAGCTTTTGTTTGAATGCATATCTCAATGGGGTATATAATATAGTTAAGTGGAGGACTGTATAATTATTAACCTAATCTAAATATATAAATTCAATAGGTAAAGAAGCTGGGTGATGTTGACATTGAGAAAGACTTTTATTTTATTTTATTAATGTTGGATTCTAAGCATTGATAAAACTTTGTGTAATYWTAGTTTAYTGAAATGCATGTAAAGAGAAACATCAACGTTCATTGGCTTGATCAATGGATGAAACAATAAGTTTTGGCAAATTGTGGGACTTCATTTGATGTATATATCTATGTTGGGGTTATTGATGATATGAAGGAAACATGTTATGTTTGGTTGATGTTGGGACACTTTTGGGCAAGAATAGCTTAGTGAAGATAGAGCATGGCAAACACGGGGTAACAAAAAGAGTTAAAGCCTTGAAGCATTCCATACACCTTTTTTGAGTAGTATTTGACCTTGAAACTACAAAAAGAACGAACCTCAGATTCCTTTAGGAGAATAGTGAGTAGAGAAATTGCACTTAGACTTGAATTGTGCACAAAACATCCATATATCAAATTTCCAATAGAGTTAGAGAGATAACATTGGTTGGCTATCCGAGAACAAATACTTTCAATTGCATTTCCATTTGGTTTACTATGTGTAGGTTACACAAAGAAGATCCAACCAATCATCTGGAGCATAGGTTCAATAAAGAAAGGTCCTTGCAAACATTATAAGAACACAAATCCATGTATAGGGAAAGAGATGAACAAAGGCCTAGTGACCTTTCTAAAGATAAAGAACTTTGTACAAGCCTGAAAAAATAGCTCATAAGAAATAGCATATACGAAAGTGATCAACTTTCGTATATATGCAGTATATGCAAATATACAGAAGTTGACCACTTCTGTATATGTGCATATACGGAAGTGGTCAAATTTCGCATATGTGTCATATATGCACATATACGAAAGTTAACCAGGTCTGTATATATGCACATATATGGAATTTGACCACGTCTGTATATGCACATATACGGAAGCTGACCACTTTTGTATATGCGCATATACAGAAATGGTCAGCTTTCGTATATGCACATATGCAGAAGCGGTCGACTTCCATACATGGGCATATACGAAAAAAATCTTCCAAAATTCCTTCCCATTCTTAGCCCAAGATTTGCATCATATTTTGAGTTTTATCTTCAGCCTTCCCCTCCAACCTTTTTCCTTATGAAACCCTTCCTCCTTCCCTTGGTGATATGTTGGTTACGAGAAGATAATATGGGATTGATGCACTTGGAGCCACGATAGTGGATCCTGGACTTGGTTCGTGGAGTGATTTCCAACAAATATTGTAATCCTTTTTATATTGAAATTGAATAAAAGAGTTCATCCTTGTCCCAAAACCCTATGTTTACATTCTTTTGTTAATTTTTGCATTTATATCTATGTCTAAATTTTTAAAGTGATCAATAAAGATTGCATATGTTGTTGCATTGTATTCCTAACCTTTTGTAGGCCATCTTTGGGAGGAGACCCATGATGTAGGAGGCGACAATAAGCGAAAGAGGTCAACACCAACCACAAGCTGACCACTTTCGTATATGCACATATACATAAGTTGACCACTTTCGTATATGTGCATATACAAAAGCTAACAATTTATGTATATGATCATATACGAAAGTTGATCGCTTTCATATATGTGCATATACAGAAGCTGAACATTTCCATATATGCACATATACGGAAGGGGACCACATCCATATATACTGCATATACAAAAATGACTGACTTTTGTATATGCGCATATACGAAAGTTGTTGACCACTTCTATATATGCGTATATACGGAAGCCAACCATTTTCATATATGTGCATATACGAAAGTGGTCGGCTTCCGTATATGTGCATATACAGAAATGGTAAGCTTTTGTATATGCACATATATGGAAGGGGTCAGTTTCTGTATATGAGCATATACGGAAGCGATCAGCTTACGTATATGCTCATATATGGAAATGGTCGGATTCCATATATGTGCATATACAGAAATGGTCAACTTCTGTATATGTGCATATACGGAAGCGATCAATTTCTGTATATGTGTATATAGGGTAGCAGTCATCTTCCGTATATGCACATATATGGAAATGGTTGACTTCTGTATATGCACATATATGAAAATGGTCGGCTTCCGTATATGTGCACATATGGAAGCGGTCAACTTCCGTATATGTGTATATACAAAAGTTGTTCACTTCTGTATATGCACATATACGGAAGTCGACTTCTTCCATATATCTGCATATACGGAATTTGATATTTTACTCATATGTCAAAGACTCATTGGAGTGGGATTGTGTCATTGTTTCTAGGTGTTGTTCATGGTGCTTGAGCTAGAGAAGGTTCAATTAGGGATTAAGGTTGTTACTCCCCCTCTTAACCATGTCTATTCCTCAACACACATTTATAGTGCAAAAGCCTACTCATTGTGTGCATGTATCCCACTGAGAGGCCAAACACCCCCTACAAGCTTCCTACATGCTCTTGATCTCGAAAAGCTTTAACAAGACCCTAATAAACTTGTTTTTAGTCTTTGATGATGGTTAAGGCCCCACTGACCATCCACATTCTTGTGTGGTGGTTTGAGGATGTTATCATGGTGTTTTAGCCTGAGAAGCAAGGTTTATGTATGGAGGCTCTTGTTTTCTTCTCCTGACTATGGTCACAACCAGAGACCCATCCATGATGCTCAATAAATCATAGTGGCACCCATATTCAACTTGGATACTAAGAAATCTCTAGAGAGGGCTCGTCTCATGGTTTCTAGGTGTTGTTAATGGTTCTCAAACTTGAGAAAGGTTGATAAGGATTAAGGCCATTGTGTCCTCCTAACCATGTTTATGCATCAACACACATTTCTAGTTCACAAAACCTACTCGTGGTGCTTGTATCTCACTTAGAGGCCAAAGACCATGTACCAAGTTCCCATGTGTTAATTCAATTACTTGTTCAAGGATCTTGCTCTCAAGAAGCTTCAATAAGATCATAAGACACTAGCTTTTAGTCTTTGATGATGATCAAGGCCCCCACAAACCATCCATTCTCTCATGTGGTGATCAAAGGACATGTTCATGGTGTTTGAGCTTGATAAACTATGTTTATAGTGTGAGATTGTTATTTACCTCCCCTTACTAGTGTCAAGTGCATGCAGATGTTTTTTGTTTACCATGACTATGATTAAGGCATTGAGACCCATTCATGATGCGTGAAACATATTAATGGAATCCGTATCCAACTCCTAGGTAAAATAACCCTAGTGAGGGCTCATGTTTCGATGTATAGGGTTTCTTCATGGCACTTGAACTCAAGAAGGTTCAATTAGGTCTCAAGGCCCTTGTTTACCCCTTTAACCATGTGGCATGGTATATACCTATTTATAGTGCACAAAAACTACTCATGACACTTATATCCCACTCAAAGGCCTACAAAGAACAACTCCAAAGGACTTACGTGTTAGTATGAAGACTTGTTCAAGGCTCTTACGGTTTTGAAGATTCAACAATATCTCAAGGTGATTTTTTTCCGTATAGTCAACTTTTGTATATGTGTTATGCACATATACGAAAGTTGACCACTTCTGTATATGTGCATATACAGAAATAGTCGTCTTCCATATATGCACATATATGAAAGCTGACCACTTCCATATATACCACTTTCATATATGTGCATATACGTAAGCCGACCATTTCCATATATGCGCATATATGGAAGCGATCATCTTTTGTATATGCACATATACGAAAGTGGTCAGATTTTGTATATACGCATATAGGGAAGTGGCCAACTTCCGTATATACCACCTCTGTATATACGCATATACGTAAGCCAATCATTTCTGTATATGTGCATATACAAAAGTTGACAATTTTTGTATATGTGCATATACAGAAGTTGATGATTTCTGTATATGCGGATATGCAGATATATGCGCATGTACAGAAGCCAACCATTTACTTATATGTGCATATACGGAAGTAGGCAACTTCCCTATATGATTATTAACCTAATCTAAATATATGAATTCAATAGGTAAAGAAGTTGGGTGATGATGACATTGAGAAAGACTTTTATTTTATTTTACTAATGTTGGATTATAAGCATTGATAAAACTTTGTGTAATCTTAGTTTACTGAAATGCATGTAAAGAGAAACATCAACATTCATTGGCTTGATGAATGGATGAAACAATAAGTTTTGGCAAATTGTGGGACTTCATTTGATGCATATATCTATGTTAGGGTTATTGATGATATGAAGGAAACATGTTATGTTTGGTTGATGTTGGGACACTATTGGGAAAGAATAGCTTAGTGAAGATAGAGCGTGGAAAACATGGGGTAACAAAAAGAGTTAAAGCCTTGAAGCATTCCATACACCTTTTTTGAGTAGTATTTGACCTTGAAACTACAAAAAGAATGAACCTTGGATTCCTTTAGGAGAATAGTGAGTAGAGAAATTGAACTTAGACTTGAATTGTGCACAAAACACCCATATATCAAACTTTCAATAGAGTTAGAGAGATAACATTAGTTGGCTATCCGAGAACAAATACTTTCAATTGCATTTCCATTTGGTTTACTATGTGTAGGTTACACAGAGAAGATCCAACTAATCATCTGGAGCATAGGTTCAATAAAGAAAGGGCCTTGCAACCATTATAAAAACACAAATCCATGTATAGGGAAAGAGATGAACAAAGGCCTAGTGACCTTTCTAAAGTTAGAGAACTTTGTACAAGCCTCAAAAAATAGCCCAGAAGATAATTCCATAAGGGATCCATGTCGGTGAAGTGAGTAGGCTATAAGTCTTTCATTTACATATCATAAGGTATCATAGTAGTTGTATCCTTGAACATGACACAACTGCTAGAAATTGTATCATTGTATAGTTGTATCCTTGTATCATATGCTCATATATGGAAGTGTGACCACTTCTGTATATGCACATATACAAAATCCGATCATTTTCGTATATGCACATATATGGAAGCCGACCACTTCCATATATATGCACATACAACAATGGTCGGCTTCTGTATATGCGCATATACAAAAGTGGTCAACTTCTATATATGTGTCGTATATGAACATATACGGAAGTTGACCACCTCCATATATGCGCATATACGTAAGTGGTCAACTTTCGTATATGTGTTGAATATGCACATATACGGAAGTTGACCACTTCTGTATATGCATATGTATAGAAGTGGTAAAGTTCCATATATGTCTATATATGGAAGTCGACCATTTTTGTATATGTGCTTATACAGAAGTGGTTGGATTTCATATATGCTCATATACTGAAGTGGTCAGCTTCTGTATATGTGCATATACGGAAGTGGTCAACTTCTGTATATGCACATATACAGAAGTTGACCACATCGGTATATGCGCATATACAAAAATGGTCGGCTTCCGTATATGCACATATACAGAAATGGTTGACTTTCGTATATGCACATATACTGAAATGGTTGGCTTCCGTATATGTGCATCTATGGAATCCAACCATTTCCTTATATGTGCATATATGGAAGCGTGATGGCTTTCATATATGTGCATATACAAAAATGGTTGGCTTCTATATATGCGAATCTATGGAAGCCGACCATTTCCATATATGTGCATATACAAAAGCATGACCGCTTTCGTATATGCGCATATACGGAAGCCGGCCATTTTTGTATATGCGCATATATGGAAGTTGACCGCTTCTGTNGTGCATATACATAAATGGTCAGCTTCTGTATATGCGCATATATGGAATTGGTCAACTTATGTATATGTGTCGTATGCACATATACAGAAGTTGACCACTTTCGTATATGCGTATATACGGAAGTGGTCAACTTCCATATATGTGTCATATATGCACATATATGGAAGTTGACCACTTCTGTATATGCACATATACATAAGCTAACCACTTCTGTATATGTGCATATACATAATCTTACCACTTCCGTATATGTGCATATACGGAAGTGGCCAGCTTCTGAATATGCGCATATACAGAAGCGGTCAGCTTCCATATATGTGCGTATACGAAATCCGACCATTTTCATATATGTGGTTATACGGAAGTGGTTGGCTTTCGTATATGCGCATATACGAAAGTCGTCAGCTTATGTATATGTGCATATATAGAAGTGGTCAACTTCTGTATATGCACATATACGAAAGTTGACCACATCCGTATATGCGCATATATGGAAATGGTCGGCTTCCATATATGTGCATATACGGAAGAGGTCAGCTTCCGTATATGACCATTTCCGTATATGTGCATATACAAAAGTGGTCAGCTTCCGTATATGTGCATATACGGAAGTGGTCAACTTTCGTAAGTTGACAACTTTCATATATGCGCATATACGAAAGTGGTCAACTTCTGTATATGTGCATATACAGAAGTGGTCAACTTCCGTATATGTGCATATACTGCACATATAAGGAAGCCGACCATTTCTGTATATGCACATATACAGAAGCCGACCATTTTTGTATATGCACATATATGAAAGCCAACCATTTTCGTATATGCGCATATATGGAAGTTGACCGCTTTTGTATATGCACATATACGAAAATGGTTGGCTTTCGTATATTCGCATATACGGAAGTGGTCAACTTTCGTATATGCACATATATAGAAGTCGGCCTTCGAAAATGAGTTCTCAGGGTGTTAAGTGTTACACCGTTTGGTTGAGTGAGTCACCGGAGAATCGACGGGAGTCGGAAAAGGAGTCGATGGGAGCATGGGTGCACGGTGGTTTTGGGATGGATGTGGATGGATTCATGGATACACAAAGGTATAAGATGAGATCATGGTGTTGCATGGACTACTAAGAAATTCCTCAAATTATGGATCAAGGCAAACTAGAAGCCAAAATGATAGATCGATCTCAAGCATGGCTCCAAAGAGTTCTTCACGACCATCTTCTCCAGCCTGGAATATCATGATAGAGACTTTGAAAATGGTCGTTATTTCTTTAATTATACTAGGTTTCACTTCAAAACTTCGACAAAAAGATTTATCATGGAAAAAGAGGAATTCACTACTGCCCCCCCATCTAGATCCGTCTCTACTCTCTCCCTTGGGAGTTTTTGGACCCATCAATTATAGAGGGAATTGGTAATACTCTTGGAAATTTTTTGAAAGTATATGAATTAACAAAACAAGTCTGTTACACTTCCTACACTTGAATTTGAGTCTACATGAACCTGTACAAGGATCTACCAGATTCAATATGTCTCATTTACCATGATAATGCATGGGTACAAACCCTTGATCACGAGCACATACCCTTCCATTGTAGAAGGTGCCATGAACATTGTTACCTCTTTAGTGACTTTCCTTTGAACATTGAACTACAATCCCTTAATACCACCCCTCATAAGGAAGTTGATGAATTTGAACAAGTATTTTCCAAAATAATCCCTTGATTAAACCCCAATGCTACACATCCTAGCATGAATATCGAAACGATTAATTCTTTTGAAACCCCTTCTCACATCGAAGAATTCCAAGAGGACATTCCCCATCAAGAACCTCACTCAGGACAGGTCCCCAAGGATGGATTCGACCCATCTAAAAATCCAGAAGACAATGCCAAGCATCGCAAGACAATGGATCCAAAATATTTTGTCCCAGTCTTTAGAGATCAGAATATGGAGAAAGATAACCTCAATCAGATATAATTTGAAGATTTCCTAGATCAGATATAATTTGAATATTGTGAAGAGATTGATCTAGGCAAGCTTAGTCTCCAATTAATAGTCGCTTCCTATGAATTCCAATACTTGCGCTCCATTCTTGAACTACAAGTTCATATTTTGAAGGACGCCTTGGTTAGAATCAAAACCAATGGTGGAAGGTAAGAACTCCTCTATCTCTTACTTATCTCTTCCTTAGATGTCAATTCTCATTCTTCTGATGACATTTCCAAATATTTGTGTGAGGAGAAAAATTGAGGAAGCGGAAGCAATAAATGGCTCCTACAGGAACTAGGGGAACTTGTGGTCAACTCATGCTRYATAAATTTTATGACAAACAAATTCYCCCAACCCCSCCMATCTYTCACCAAKATAATTTCTTGGAACAYACAAAGCATGAATGGACAATCCAAACATAGGATTCTAAAGAATAAAATTCTCTGAGTGCAACCAACTATCGTCATGATTCAACAAAATGCCTCAACAACCATATTTCAATTGTTGTAGAAAATATATGGTCAGGTTCACAAGATATAGCAAATGACGCGCAAGGACTTGAGAGCCAATTATTGCTCGTAGACCTTCCCGTCAAAAAATTACTCACAATGTCCTCCTAGCCCTAAACACCACCTTCTTAGCCCTGATCCCTAAGGAAGAGCGAGTGAAATACCAAAGAAAATTCCTCCATATTTCTCTCTACAATGATGTCTATAAAATCATCACAAAATTCATTGTCGATCACCTCAAACCCCTTCTCCCCTCTGTGATCTCCCTAGAGAAATGATGGTATGTGGAGGGCCATAGATTCTACAGATAATTATTTTATTCCATGAACTGATCCATTCTCTCAAAACATCTAAGTCTCTTATCATGATCATCAAGCTTGACATGTCCAAATCTTTTGATAAAATTAGTTGGTAATACATATTTCATATCCTTTAGGTTTTTTTATTTTCCCTAGCTAGATCAAATGGATCACTACCCTAACCTCCTCTTTTTTTTTTTATTCTTGTTAATGGCTTCCCCTCTGCCACTTTTTCCCCCTCTTGTGGCATATAGCAGGGTGACCCCCTCTTGTCATTTCTCTACATCTTAATGGCATAGGGCCTTGACAGACATCTCAAAGAAGTTGTAGTAGATAATAGAATTAACTATCTTAGACCATGCGTGGACAACCTCCCTATTTCTCATCATCAATTTGTGGATGACACTATGCTTATGGGCCAACCCAGTGTTCGAGAAGAAAAATCCATCAAACAAGTCCCTCTCAGACTTCATGGATGCATTAGGTACTTATGTTAGTCAAGAAAAATATCATTTTTTTTCTCCTACCATACAGGCCCACATTTATAGGATTCTCAACTTCTACAAGAGCTATCTTCCATCCAAATATTTTGGCACCCCACTGGTTGAAAACAAATTAAGCTGGGAGGATCTCCTGCCTATAGTGGAAAGAAATTTTCCAACTTTTGTTTTCACACTCTCAATATCCATGGATGCCTAGTTCTTCTCAACCCAGTCCTCCAAGTGATTCTTCTATACTTTTTTTAGCTCGTGAAGCCCAAAAACACATTCTAAAGTTCGTTTGCAACTTGTAGAGGACCTTCCTATGGGGAGGTGCAAACAAAACTAGAAAACGGGCTCTTGTTGGATGCAACGAACTATTCTAGCACAAACTCTCAGGAGGCCTGGGACTATGTGACCCTGAAACCCTCATATCTATTTTCGACACAAAAACTTGGTGGAGGTGGCTCAATAGTAAGGATTACCTATGGGGTTGGCTCTGACACAAGAAATATTGTGCTCACACACCCACCCACAATTTGATCATTTTGAATGACCATATCCTAGGATCCCTCATATGGAATGCAATATAGAACAATCACCACATTATACAATAACACTACTTCTAGAAAATCAGAGAAGGTCGTCAATCCTTGTTCCAAGATGATGTGTGGCAACAACAATAGCCTTACAAATATTATGAGCAATTCCTACCTTTAAGAAAGATAGTGGTTCTCAGGAATCGAAACTGGCTCTATTAATACTAGCTTCTAGCAATCCCAGGGGATCAATGGTGCTCCTAGCCCCCACAAGAGAAATGGGAACCTCCCCCCTGTGAGTTGGATTGAAAAAAATTCTAGCAAGAGATTTCAAACAAGAGGATAAGAATCCATGATGGACCAGACAAATTGTGATGCAACTTTCAACCAATGGGATGCTTCAACGTGAAGGAGGCTACCATATAGCTATGGGTCACAAGGATCAAAATATGGAAACATATTTTTGGGCCTAAATTTTCCTTCTTTCTTTGGCTTGTATCCCATAGTAAAATTCTCACTTGGGGCCAACATTTTACTCACATTGTTGACAACATGGGGAATCAATGGAATATCTTTTGAACACCTTACCCCTCTCCTCTTCCCACTGGGATCAAGGATACCTCACTTTTTGTACCTCTAACCACTATAGATTTATCCTCTCTGCAACCATTCTTAGTTGGCATTGCAAGGACTTCACCAACCCTATCCTTAATAGAGTCTGGCATCTCTTTCTGGGATTCTTTTTCTAGAAACTATCGAAGGAACGAAATCAAATAATCTTTAAAAATTTATAGATGCAGGAAGACCACTTACGACACAAGATCACAACTAATATCCAAGAGACAACTCTCAATTCCCAATGGTGAGATCAAGACTTGGAGTGCAATGATGAGGAATGTTGCATCCTTCAGGATGTTAATCTGCCTTGACAATCCAACTTCTCCTATTGTCCATGAGGGTTCATAAGCCAGTAGTGGAAGGGGACTCTTAGATGACTATCAAAATGCTAAAGGGACTCTTAGATGACTATCAGAATGCTAAAAAAACTCCAACATGGCTCTCTGTATGTAAAATTTTCCATAGATGGAGATTGGAAAGAAGTCTAGAGTGCATTCATTCTCTCTTATCCAACATCAAAGTCATTACTTTGTCCCATGTTAAATGCTCTGCCAATAAAGTTGGATACATAATAGCCATTGAAGGAGTGCTTTGAATTCCAGAGCCCCTCGATGTTCATTGGGAGCCCTACTAGAAAACACTAACATCTCCGATCATTTCCTACATTTTGTGTTTCTAGAGGGTAAAATCTAGTTCTAAATGTTCCAATGTTGGATTCTAGATCTACAAAATT
>SNQJ01S0030031.1:22783-37044 GCA_010110895.2 Picea sitchensis
TTTTGGAAGGAATGGCCAAGTCTGAAGAGCAGTCGGACAGACTTCAATATAAGTTTATAGAAGATAGTGAGGACAGGTGAGTGCCCAACAGTGAAACTGCATTAGTCGAAATTTTTTACTGCAAAACACGTAGAACATAAGAGGGAATGATGGTGCAGTTCAGTAGAGGGTTTTTATATTTGTGGAATTGCGAGAAAGTGGCTAAGTATGGAAAGTGTGATTTTGTGTAGGCTTTCAGGGAGCATAGAAAAGGGAAGCATGTACAGTCTTTGGATCGCGGGTTCTTGTGCTGGTGGGCTCAAAATTGGGCTTCTATTGCTCCGTGCCTTAGAAATAGTAGCCAAACTTTGATGATATAAAAATTGAGAAGCAGACTTACGGGTTGAACATTGCACTTCTATTGTTTTGTGTCCTCCAAACAACACTCGGAGTTCCACGATACACAAACTGACAGACAGACTATAGGGTTGGCCGGTCCAGCATGGCGATTGTTTACGGATCAGAGTTCCATGATATACAAATTTTGATATTTCATAATTTAATTGGCTGGCTGGATATTTCACTTGTATCGGTCTGTGTCCTCCAAACAACACTCAGAGTTCCACGATATACAAATTGACATGTGAACTTCCGTACTAAACTATGGATATTAAATATTGATATTGTACAATTTAATTAAACAAAATTATCAAATGAGTTGCAAGCTTCGAGTCCGAGTCCAATTGTAGATTACCGAAGTTTTGGGCGCAGGATGTATACTGTGTAGATGGGGCATGAGAGATGGATGGCACCGACAAAGGAACCTGTGGCCATAAAATTCATGAACTATGAAAAGGAATGGCAGTCGGTTGGACTCGTCACGTAGAAATATAGATGGACATGAAAGCTGCCACTCCATCGTCTGGGAACCACCGACCATAGACTTAGATTTCCCAAGTTTTGGATAGAAGATGTACACTCGAAACACGGGGAATGACAGTTCGATAAGGTGTATCTGGGAATTCGCGGCCATAAAATTGGCTAAGGAAATGAAAGCACTCAATCGAACTTGTGGTGTATATTTCATAATTCATGTGCAACACCAATTGTGTGGTGACCAAATCAGTATGTGTACAAATGAGGGAAAATTAAATATGCACCTTTATAAAGTATGTATGGATCGCCACTTTTTTGATCGCGGGTTCTTGAGCTAGCGGGCTCAAAATTGGGCCTCTATTGTTTTGTTTCCTACAAATAGCACCAAGAGTTTCGCGATATAAAAATTGACAGACGAAATCCAGGATCGGTGGGTTCAAGATTGCGATTGTCCACATGTATAGATCACCGAAGTTTCAGGCAGAAGAATGTAAACCGCGCACACAGGGCATGAGAGTTGGATGACGCCCACAAAGGAACCCACGAGCATAAAATTCGTGAACTATGAAAAAGAATGGTGGTCGGTAGGACTTGTGATGTAGAGATATAGATGGACATGAAATGTGGTACTCCATCGTCTAGGAACCCGCAAGTATAGACATGGATTACCCAAGTTTTGGATGCAAGGTGTATACTCGGAACACAGGGAATAAGAGTTCGATAATGCGTAGCAGAGAACCCGCGGGCATAAAATTGGCTAAGGAAATGAAAGTGATCGGTTGGATTCATTGTGCATATGTCATAATTCATGTGCAACACCAACTGTGTCATGACCACACCAGTATGTGTACAAAGAAAGGAAAACTAAATATCTACCTTTATAAAGTATGGGCATGAGATTTTATAGAGCATGTAGGGATATTGCATTCCATACTTGGGCACTTTCTGGATTGCGGGTTCTCGGGCTGGCGGGATAAAAAATAGGCTTCTATTGTTTTGTGTCCTACAAAAAGTACCCAGAGTTCCGCTATATACAAATTGACAGGCGGACTTGCGGGCTGGCTAAGATTTTATAGAGCATGTACACTTTTTGGATCGCGGGTTCTCGGGCTGGCGGGCTCAAAAAATGGGCCTCTATTGTTCTGTGCATTACAAATAGCACCCAAAATTCTGCGATATGCAAATTTACAAGCGGACATGTAGGCTAGTTGGCTCAAAATTTTACTTTTATTGAGTTCCGTGATATATAAATTGATAGACGGACTCTAGCATTGGCGAGCTCCGAGAAAGGAGCAATACATACTAAATATGTACTTTTATAAACTATGGACATGACATTTTATAGAGCATGTACAAATCCCTTATTTCATACTTAGCCATTTTTTTGGATCGCAGACATGCGAGCGGGGTAGCTGGCTCAACATTGCACTTCTATTGTCCCGTGTCCTCCAAACAACAGTTGGAGTTCCTCAAGATACAAATCCACAGACAGACTCTAGGACTAGCGGGATAAAAATTGAATATGTATTACACATTATATGTGATATGTAATACATATTACATGTAATATGCACAATATGAAACGGGCAAGCAGATGGTCGGGCTGGCGATATAAAAGTAAATAGAAATCTGAACACGTGTATCTGCTAGTTCTGGGCCTAGAAATTTTCCAAGGAATGATTAATCCATACTAAATATGTACTTTCATAAAGTATGTATATCAAATTCTATAGAGCATATATGAATCCCTCATGCCATACTTGGCCACTTTTTGGATCGCGGGTTCTCAGGCTGCCGGAGTCAAATTGGGCCTATATTTTTCTGTGTGTTGCAAACAACACCCAGAGTTGCGTGATATACAAATTGAGAATCGAATTTGCGGTATGGTTGGCTCAACATTGTACTTCTATTGGTCTGTTTCCTCTAAACAGCACTTGGAGTTCCGCGATATACAAATTAACAGACGGACTCCACGACTGGTGGGCTCAAAATTGAATATGTATTACACATTACATGTAATATGTAATACATATTACATGTAATCTATACAATATCAAACGGGCAAGAGAATGACTGGGTTGGCGATATAAAAGTAAGTGGAAATATGAACACGTGTATCCGCTAGTTCCGGGCCTAGAAATTCTTCGACAAACGAGTAATTCATACTAAATATATACTTTTATAAAGTATGGATATCAAATTCTATAGAGCATGCACAGATTCCTCATTCCATACTTAGCCACTTTTTGGATCGAGGGTTCTCGGGCTGGCGAGCTGAAAATTGGGCCTCTATTGTTCTGTGTCCTACAAATAGAACCCAGACTTCCGTGATATACAAATTAATCGACGGACTTCAGGCTGGCTCGTTCAATGTTGCACTTCTATTTTTCCATGTCCTCCACGCAACACTGGGAGTTTCGTGATATACAAATTGATAAACGGACTCCAGGACTGGTGGGTTCAAGATTGTGATTGTCTACATGTATAACATATAACATATATGTTATATAACTAACATTATCTAAAAACATTATTTTCAAGTACTAAATTATTAATATTATAAATATTGATATTGTACAATTTAATTAAAGAAAATTACCAAATGAGTTGCAACCTTTGAGCCTGGGTCCAATTGTAGATCACCGAAGTCTCAGGTGCAAGATTAGATGGACATCAAATCTTCCACTTCGTCGTCTCGAAACCCGCGACCATAGCCATGGATTACCAAGTTTTGGATGCAATATGTACACTCGAAAAATGTGGAAAGAAAGTTCAATAATGCATAGCGAGGAACCTATGGGCATAAAATTGGTTAAGGAAATGAAAGGGCTCGGTCAGACTCATAGTGCATATTTCATAATTCATGTGCAACACCACTTGTGTGGTGACTAGACCAGTATGTGTAGAAACCAGGAAAAATTAAATATGTAACTTTATAAAGTATGGACATGATATTTTATAGAGCATGTATGGATATTGCATTCCATACTTGGCCACTTTGTGGATCGTGGGTTCTTGGGCTTGCGGGCTCAAAAAATAGGCCTCTATTGTTCCATGCTGTACAAATAGCACCCAAAGTTTCATGATATACAAATTGACAGGCGGACTTGTGGGGTGGCTGAGATTTTATAGAGCATGTACACTTTTTGGATTGCAGGTTCTCGGGCTAGCAAGCTCAAAAATGAGCCTCTATTTTTTTGTTCCTTACAAATAGCACCCAGAACTCCGATATATACAAATTGACAAGCGGACTTGCGGGCTAGCTAGCTCAACATTGTACTTCTAGTGATTTTCGCGATATACAAATTGACAGACGAACTCCAGGGCTGGCGGGCTCCCAGAAATGATCAATACATACTAAATATGTACAGATCCCTTTTTCCATACTTAGCCACTTTTTTGGATCACGGACTTGCGGGCTGGCGGGCTATAAATTGGGCCTCTAATGTTCTGTATCCTGGAAATAGAACCCATAGTTGTGCAATATAAAAATAACACCCATAGGCTCAAAAACGGGCCTCTATTTTTCCGTGCCTTACAAATAGCACCCAGAACTCCATGATATACAAATTGACAAGTGGACTTGTGGGTTGGCTGGCTCAACATTGTATTTCTAGTGATTTTTGCGATATACAAATTGACAAACGGATTCCAGGGCTGGCGGGCTCCCAGAAACGAGCAATACATACTAAATATCTACAAATATCTTATTCCATACTTATCCACTTTTTTGGATCGCGGGCTTGTGAGCTGGCAGGCTGTAAATTGGGCCTCTAATGTTCCATTTCCTACAAATATCACCCATAGTTGCGCGATATACAGATAGCACCCATAGGCTAAAAAACGAGCCTCTATTGTTCTGTGCCTTACAAATAACACCCACAACTCCGCGATATACAAATTGACAAGAGGACTTGTGGGTTGGCTGACTCAACATAGTGATTTCCGCGATATACAAAATGACAGACAGACTTCATGGCTGGCGAGCTCCCAGAAACAATCAATATATACTAAATATGTACAGATCCCTTATTCCCTACTTAGCCACTTTTTTGGATCGCGGACTTGCGGGTTGACAGGCTGTAAATTGGGCCTCTAACATTTCGTGTCCTGCAAATAGAACCCATAGTTGCATGATATACAAATTGACAAGTGGACTTGTTGGGTGGCTGGCTCAACATTGCACTTATGTTGGATTGTGGACTTGCGGGTTGGCGGGCTCTAAATTGGGCTTCTAATGTTCTGTGTCTTGCAAATAGCACTTAGAGTTGCACGATATACTTAGGGACTATTTTCGATCGCAGACCTGCAGGCTGGAGGGCTCTAAATTGGGCCTCTAATGTTCTGTGTGCTACAAATAGCAGCTATAGTTATGCGATATACAAATTGACAAGCGGACCTATGGGTTGGATGCCTCAACAATGCACTTCTATTGTTCTGTGTCCTCCAAACACCATTCGGAGTTCTACGATATACAAATTGACAAACGAACTCCAGGAATGTCGAGCTCAATATTGAATATGTATTACACACATGAAGACAAGTGAATGTAGAGGAAGATATTGAGTGTCGAAGGAGGCGCAAAATAAAAAATAAAAAAAACAGCTGCAAACAAGCTCAACAAATACATAAAAAGAAAATGAAAACTATTTAATATGGAACACAGGCAGAAACAAACGCACCTTTGCATGGATTCCTCTACATCTCTGGTTAGGAGTTATTTGCGCCGTCTAGTTTTCCTGTTTGTTTCTATGAAGAAAAGTACAAAAAAAAAGGGATATGAACATAAGTTAACATGTAAAGTAAAAGGCAAGTACTATGTACATATACTAAAAAAAATAGAATAATTTGAATAGAGTAACAAAAAGTTTTTAGAAGGATGTACCCTTTTTTTTTTTGGCACAATGTATATTTTATAATTCAAGTACAACACCAACTGTATGGTGACCAGACCAATATGTGTAGAAATCAGGGAAAACTAAAAAGCTAGATAATTGTTTTATTTATTTAATTTTTTTTTTTGGCAACAAGCTATACATATATGATTTGAAACATAGAAATATGACTTTGCAATATGTTTGATGTATATCTCATAATTCAAGTGCAATACCAATTGTATCATGATCAGACCAATATGTGTCTAAGATAAACATATTGTATTGAGGAATGGGCACATTCGACCAGACATGGTCAATAAGTGTGTTTTGCAGATGGCTTGTGTTGTTCAAAAGAAAGTGAAGACTGTATTTGCAAATGTATTTTTCCAATTCTTTTGTTCTGCCATTATTTTGTAGCATTTCAATATTGAAATCTCCTACAATTACAATGGGTCTGTTCAAATGGAAATGGCCCAATGCATTGGAAATAACATCTACTATGTTGGAGAATGTTGCATGGGGAGCAACATACAGATTCAGTATTGCAACTTCTATTTCATGGAAAAAAAAAATTGCAAGCACCACCTCAACATTCTTTTCTTCGATATGTATATGGTCCAAAATTGGTACATGTTTTTTCAGCAATATCATCACCCCATGTGTAATGTAACTTGATATGCAATTCTGATTTGGGAATTGTTTGTTTTGCATGCATAATGCCATGTATGTTTCCTTCAAGCACAGAATATCGGATTGCATTGTATCATAGTCATTGAGTATATCATCCATGTGTGCATTTAAGATGTGTGTGTTAAGCGAGAGAATTGATACAGATGAATTTGTTTGTATGAATTGGTAATCATAGTACAATTTCCATTTTGCGGTGGTCCTGAGTCATTCCATTTCAATATCAACTTTCTATTTCACTTTGAATTTATATTTTGTAAGAGGACTTAGTAAATACAAGGAGTCTATGCTTCTGACATAGGACAGTGTTGTGTATACAAGTCCATGTATCCAAATTCCAGCAGGCTGAAATGCAACATTATCAAGTGTTAGTCCTTGTATCTGTGGACTGTACGTGCACATGCAAGTTTAATCAGAAAATATTTTCGAATCTTCAGTCAACTTGTCTTTGTTGATATCGATAATCAATTTGATATTCGCAAAATTGGTGTCCAATCACTTCCAATGTTTGAATTATATAGATAAGGCAACTTGGTTGCTTGTCGCTTGCCTATATGCGGTTCATGGAACTTAATCCAAAGGACATCAAGTTTTTTTTGTTTTCGTATAACCTTTCAATATTCCATCTGCACCATTGACCAAGCCATCCTTTAAATCATAGTTATAGGCATATATTTCAACTAGCATTTCTAATTTGAGGACAAGATGCAAAGGTAAAGTGGTTGTATGTTCATGATGTGGCACATTTCCATGGTTGCCTTCTTCCAGGTCAATTGAATTGATGATGATATCATCATCAGGCATCACCGATAGCATGTGGTTGTTATGCATTGAAACATCCTTATTTATGTAGAACAGGTAAGGGAACGTTGGGTCTGTTCGTGCAGGTCGCAAGCACCTCGAATTGATATATGTTAAGTCATCATATGTTTGGCTTTTTGTGTGCATTCTATTCAGAATTGCAATGAATGTTTCATCTGTCTAGCACATTGTAGTATGCAATTCAAATCATTTAATATTGTCTCCCCAGAAGTCATGGGTCACTGTTTCCATGTTAATGGTAGGTTGTTCAAATATCAAAGAATCTTGGATGGGTTGTGCCTGGTAAAGATCCCTATAGAATATCATGTCAATGTTTCTAAAGTATTTTGTGTGCACATGTTTCATGCTTCTTAGTCGGTTGTCAATGGAATACAAGAACCGACTTACAATCAAATATGCTTCATCTATAAAGACAAGTTGGATTTCCTCATAAAGCTTAGACAATGTATCCAAGGTTTCCTTGCTAAGTGGAAGAAACTGTGACTTGTTAAAAGGCATTAAAAATGTAGAGTGGATTGTTGTTCTACCTGCATTATTTGCAGTTTTTCCTATGTATGCAACTATTAGGCCTTTGGTTTCATAGGATCAGAGGAATTGTTTGAATCATAGATTCATATAAGAATTTGGAACAGTGCTTTCACTGCGAATGTATTGCATGTTCCTACTCTGCCTATAAGGAAGAAGTGCACAGGATTGTCCATGTTCAAGCATTTTTTAAGAGCAATGTCCTTTAGAATTGCTTGTTGTTCTCGATTCAATAGATGTCTTATTCTATGGTATTCATTATTTTCAATCAGGAAAGGATGTTTTATGACTTGAAAACCAAGTTTGATATGTTTTTCACTTCCACATGTTGGAGGACGAGGCAAATCCACTTGTAATTCATAGGACACAAAGGAGTTCTGGTTGTTTTTCGGTTTGTGAATGTCTCATCGGGATCATCATGGTTCTCTATCTCATTAACTGCAATTTCTAGATCACCCCATGCTGGATTAACATTGTAGGTAAATCTGGCTTCATTGATGTGCACTATAGTCTCAGAGGCAACATATGCAACCTCCCATGTAGAGAAGTTATGTTTTAATGTCTCTCTGTTTTCATCAAACAGAACGTACAACAACAATTTTTATCTATAATAGTTTTCATATTCAAAATGTTTATTGTATTTGACAAACCGTATCACAGAGGATTTTTTTCTTTTTGATATGGGTGCACCATTTTTTTTGTAATGCGATACGAATTCGGCTAAGTAGATATGCCTAATAGGAGATGGACACTGGAGGTAATAATCAACAATAGAGTGACATAGGACGTCTTCTGAATTTACAGGCTCTTGTTCTAGCAAAACCGGTGGTTTAAGCACAAATGTGCATTTTTCAAGTGGAGATGTGTTTATGAAGACACATTTTCTTGAACTGCAAGTGAGGGGTAGGGAAAGTGCAATGTGAACTACTTGCTAAGAAGACATTTGTTGAAGATTAAGCAATGTATTGCCAAATGTGTGTATCATTTGTATGGCATCAATATGACCTATTTCATGTTCTTTGTGTATTCTTCTGAATGCACTTGTCATAGATTTGTCAACCTTTGTCACATACAACGTACAATACGATGCTGCAGCATATGCATTGAGCATGTACTGCACATCTGTATTTTCTTTCCACATAACTGGCATGTCCTTGGAGATATTATTGTTCCAAATATGGGAAAGTTTTTGTTTAAGGAAAACTGTTGGTTGCTTAAGCGTACATTGTATGGCTTGGATGTACTCATCTTCTAATAGATTTAGCTCTGTCAAGAAGACATCAAAGCTCATCAGCTCGTCAAATTCTCCTTGTTCTAGAAATGCGAAGAAGAATTTAGATTTCTCAACAACAACATTGTCCTCTAAACTAAGTGGCTCTATGATTCTTGTAGCTCTCATTGGTGACACGGGAAATTTGTATCTTCAATGCGAGTTTTTTCATTTTCTACAACTTCTTGTATGGTAATTTCTATGGACTTTGGAAAGTTCTGGATCCAAATGATCTGTGTTGCATGTTATGTATTTGTCCAAAAATTGTTCAATCTATGAATTGTTATCATCTCCATAGACTGGTGCACCCTCTATATACAACAGTGCATGGTCATGTTCATTTCCCCTATTATGGAATTCAGTCACAAAAAAGTTGTCTGATATTTTTTGAAAAATGTTTCATCATGGCATATAAATTGTCTCAAAGCATTTATTCTATGTCTATAGTAGCAATTACATGTCACTGGGTCTTTTCTTATGAGGTAGTCAATGTCATTATTTTCCAGTGTACCAATTTGTTTTTTACGTTTCCTATTCCTATGCAGGTCAGATACGACAGCTACCAATGGATCCCAACAATGCTCTACACTTGTAAATGTGATGAAAAATGTTGGTGGGCCCAATTGTCGGATCATTGCAAAAATTGTTTTTTGTTTTGTTGCAAATAGTTAGGAGAGGTGCGAATGTTTTTGAAATCTATGTATCCAATATCATATTTCATAAATTTTTCTAGGTTTATTTTGTACTTGACATCCTTGGCCAACAACTTTCTTCCTTGTAACTGGCCTTTTCTTATTCAGACCCACATGTAGAAGAGAACTTGCTCTATTATTATGCACATTGTTTTGAAAAACAAATTTGTTATGTGACAGGAGAAGTAATCGCTTGAATGTAGCATCTCCCATCGGACTATTTTATAATAACTGAATCGTTATGTAATATCAGTGGCATGTGGATCTTCATAGAATAGTGTTGGAAAGTTAATTTCCTCAGCGAATTTGTCCTTTAATATTCCAAGTGGACGTTGCCCCTCAGCAGGTGCAATTTCGACAATCTTGTCTTGCAAGTCACGAATGCACTGTGAATCAATGAATCCATGCACCAATATCTCAGCAGGTGTTTCATTCTCCGATTCATCACTTGTATCAAATTCAGTAGGATTTTTTAGAGTCTCTGTAGAGTTGGCATCCTCTTCTGCAAGAACATTGTTCCAGTTGTCATTTATAGAAATGTTATGTGATTTGTACAGGGCCCTAGAACATAATTCCTTTAATGCTTTTATAACAACATGCACACGTACTTTTCTTTTCTGATAGGCATTTTTGTATCGCAAGCATCTTTTCAGAGCCACAACAATTGTCATTGTATCGCTAATGAATTGTGGCAAGGATTTTTGCACAACATCTAGTTGAATAGGCACATTAATAATTGATCCTATTAAGCCCATCTGGGGTCGTTTATATCCCCAAGGCCTGATTTGTGAAAATGAAATTCGCAGAGACAAAAGTCTCTCCTCAATTTTTGTAAGTGCACTTACATCTGGTAGTGGTGTATTACATCTTATTTGGTCAAGGGTTGCAAACTGTGGCAATTTTCCATTTTCAAGCGATTGTTTGCATGGAAGACAATTATTTCCACTTGAAAATGTTATATTGTGCATTGTCAAGCGAAGGTATTCTTCTTCCAAAGAAGGCATGAAAGACTTACTATTTTTTGAGAAATTCAATTATTCACAAATTGCACATGCAATGGAAGGAGTGTCTTTAATTTGTTTCATGTAGGTATGTCTTGCATTTTTCTTTCGCAGGGAAGTATGGGTAGAATATGTTTCCTGGTTTTCATTAGTAGTAGTGCATGGTGTTGCTTTTAGCCCATAAAATGTGACAGTTACATGACCATTATGGGATATACGACTGTACATGTTTCTATTGTGTTGTGCACAAAAACATTTCTTTAGATTGTGATATGTAAGTTTCTCTCTAAAAGGAAGAGTACCAATGTATTTGTTTCTCTCACGCATGGCCTTTTTCAAGATGTGGTAACTTACTCTATGTTTCTTGCCCAAGGGCATGATGACCTGATGGAAAATGGGATGAATTTCACTTTGAATTAGGTTATCATAACTTAGTCTACATCTTTTGTTTAAGCACTATATGGCCACATCACAACTGGGATGAATTTTAAGATTAACTTTTTTCAAGTTATGATAACTTACTCTACGTTTTTTGTTTAAGCCCTCTATGGCCTCATCACAACTGTGATGAATTTCATGCATGGATTTTTTTATCAAGCCCCATATGACCATATCGGAACCGAGAGGAGTTTCATTCTCAACAAAAAGTATGCCACGCATATGCAGATTCCATGCAGTTTGGGTGGCATGAACATTCAACCCTGAACCACTGATATGTCCAAGAAAAGGTTGATAATGGATATGTGTTGTATCTGTTTTCAACGACAAGATGTCAATTTTTCAATCATAATTTGAATTAGTAGACCAGGAATGGACAGTTCCATCTGGCAAGGCCGACCAGACCTGAATATTTACTCTAAATATGATAGACATCCATTACAAATAGAATCTACAACCCTCCACATTCCTTTTTTCATATGGAAGTGCCATGTTTACAAGGTATTCCTGCCAACTTCCAACTCTCGACATATTTTCTAGGAGATATGGTGAAAGGTGTTGATGCAAGCACCTAAAAGCCTATTGGTTGTTGCCTATAATTGAATTGCAAAAGGAATGCCAAGTGTCAAGCCAAAACAACTGCACATCGAACTCCACTGCTACCAAACATCAAATTGCATTGAAAAAACTATTTCCATAGCTAGACACAACATTTGTTTCTAGCTATAAACCATGGAAATCTATGTGATGCATAATCTGTTTCCACTACGATTCAAGGTCTTTGCAAATGAGGGACAACTAAATATGATCTCCTTCAACATTGCATATGGACATTTGTATGTACAGTAGTGGTTCATAATGACCACTCACAACCTTGGCATCATGGAACAAGATGCAATATGGATTGTCAGATGCAGTTTTGTTGAATAGTAGATATCTTGTTTTTCTTGTCAATGACCATATTCCAATTGATATATTGAGCCAGTTAGACAACCACCGTATACAAAATGTATCTCCCCAAAGTCCCCTTTCATGTGTAGGAATAATTGGAGATGCATATAACCACATCTTTGAAAAAAAAGTAGCGACATCATGTATTCCATGCAATTGTCGAAGAAAATCAGATTCCAGTTCATATTCATAGGACCCCAATGCCCCAGTGTCGCCATTTTTTAAATAGCCCAAGAAATAATCTATCAATCCATTGTGTAGGTCGGTCTACGAATAAAGAAAATGCAGTAGAACCTAAAATGTATCTAAAAGGCAATCCCCTATAGTAGACAAGAATGCATCCAATCTAAAAAATCCATTACTATGCAAAACCACGTCAATGTTGTCATGTATAATGGACTGTGCATCTATTTCATACGACTCAACATCTATTACTTCTTTCATGTTTTGAACTGTGATTTTGAAGTTGTTTGTTAGATACTTTCAATTTGCATGAAAACTGAGAAAAGGGGGAAAAAATAAAAGTAGGAAAAAAAAAAGGAAACCAAAATAGGAAAACTACAAGCATGGAACTGGGTAGCAATCCCTGTATGTATCTTTTAACCTTATTCTTGTCAACTTCAATCCCCCCTAGTCTCCATAGCAGATGACAAGAAAAAAAACCCACACTGGAAACTGAACCAAATAGAAGAAACAACACAAATAACTAACACCATAAATTTACTCAGCAGAAAGACTGATTTGAACCTATTCATGGCGTGCATCCTACAAGCTTCTTAGAGCCAAAAAAAATTCTGCAAAATAGAAAGGACATGACAAAGGCAATAGCTAGACGTAGTTTTCCGACCCACAGAATAAAAACATTCCCTGCATCTACACCCAGATGGATGGTTCCCTCTTCTGATAGCTCCAAACTACTTTTTGAAAACCCACCTACATTACAATTTTCCAAATAGCTATAGACGTGGCAGCTAGCATATGAAGACGCATGGTTTCCAAGAACAGAAATTAAGAGCACAGACAAAGATGGTCTGCAACATAATTTGGAGGCAGGGACTCCCACCATTGAAAAATAACAACAACAAAGAAACTTACCCGTCAACGAGGGATGACAGCAACTGAGCCCCAAAAACTGCAAACCACAAGAACAGGTCTAACAACTTTCAAAGTTGAAGAATAAAAAACCAGTCAACAACCACAAAGAGGTCCAACTGCAACTGCAGGACCTCAACTTTGCAAAGTTGAATCAAACAAGAACAAGAATCATGGAACGAACCAGGGAACAAGCATCGACCACTGAAGCAGTGATGTCGACCATCAAAAAAATGGAATGAAACTGTATTGCAATGCATCTGTACAATAAACATTTAAGACTGCCAGACCTGTTAGGTAAACATTTAAGACTATTAGGACTGTTGAAGGGCGTAGTCCTGTGCAAATATTTAATAAAAAATGCAACGTGGCAGGCCTGTTTTTTCGAAGAATGAAACAATAATGAAAAAATCACACATACTAATATGCTAGAGAATGTATTCTACCTAGCAGAAAATGTACAAGCAAACATTTGAACTAATTCTAGCATTAATCCACCTTCGACCAATACATAAGAAAATATATGATTCAAAAATACCATATACGATCAAATACTTTGGATATGCCAACATATATAACATTGGGAATAGCGAAGATGACAATAAGACCTCCAATCCATTGTCCAATCAGATCATGACAAATATGGTACTTTCTATTATATAAAAATCAATGTTTTCACTTCCCTGGTTCCAACAATAGATAATATGGAAATATTTGTGGTCAATGCACAGTCTAATACGAGGTCAACAAATTATCAATCACTATAGTCCCTCTATGCCTACGGCAAGGACTAATAACTATTTTCTATTGAATGTGTTAAATATATGCTTATCCATATACAAAACTATATTATATTAATATTATTAATGTTATTATCAATAATAATTGATTTATGCATAAAGATAATTTTAAATATTATCTTATTATTATATATTATTATAAACAAAATTTTGGATACATTATTAATTTAATTAGCTAACATTATTTAATTTTAATAAATAAAATAATTGTTATTATAAATTATTTTAGTATAATATAATAAAAATATAAA
>SNQJ01S0030031.1:37108-59363 GCA_010110895.2 Picea sitchensis
TGTGTGTGTGTGTGTGTGTGTGTGTGATTTTTAAGATAATAAAATAATATATAATTTATATAATTATTACTTAAAACATTTTAATTAATAATTAATTTATGGTTCATAACCCTATTTTATGTTATGTTATGGATACAAACAATATCGCTATTGTTTATAATATATTTTGGGTGGCAAATGCGACGGGTGTAACATCCCTCTCTTGCACTCACTAAGTAAACCTATTCTTTGAGGACACTTGCATAAGTCTCGAAGGGAATAAGACTGTGGTCTTATGAGAAGTGGTCATATGGAACAAAGCATAGCCTAGGGGGCTAATCGTTGATTGAAGTCTTTTCGACATTTTGACATTTTGAAGATCGGAAGGTCGAGGAGTTAAGGACTCTTGACATCGGGAAACAGAAAGTCCCGAAACCCGAAATATAATTTTTTGTCTGGGAAAAAGTCACAAACATAAAGAGAGGCCGTGACAGAAGAAGGACCTGTGGATCAAAATTCTTAGATTCCAGAGGAGGAATCGAAAGAGCCGCTTCGGCTTGGGGAAGGTTTTGAACGATCTTGTGAGTGGACTTCAGCCCGAGGGTCAGAAGGGGTTTGCACCATTAAGCTTGGAAGGTCACATCGAGGAGGATATCGTAAGGCCCTACGGAAGGTGCATGTGCCCCACGCAAGATAGGATGGCCCAATACTATGACACTAATCAATATGAAAGATTATAATAAGAAGCAGACGGATGAATGGAAGCAAGGCCAGTATGCTAATAAGAGGCATGGGGAAAGAACGAGTGAAAGGCCAAGCAACAAGTTGCATGCAATGAATAATGTAAGGCATGTGGGGCAGATGATAACCCGGATAGACCCACTAGGACAGGTACAGGTATGAAGAGGAGCACAACCGGATCATAAGCGAGCAAGGGCAGTAACCGAATAGGGACAATGGATGACCCATCATGACCATCCGAGCCTTAACAGGAAAATTGATGGAAGCGCACATCACCGTGAGCAAACCAAGACTGAAAGGACAAACTCATAGCGGGGAAAGGTCAATAAGAAAAGGGATAGCAAAAATAGACGCAATCAGAAGGAGTGTAACCATAAGGATTTTCACAGAGTCCAGGGGAGGGACAGGAAGAATACTTGGGAAGTAAGGAATAGGCTAAGTAACCAACACAGGAGTTGTAGCACATAGAGTAGGATAGCATGTCTAAAGAAAACGCACAGGAAAAGGAACCCCCCTGGGAAGGAAGTCGCGAACAGTCTGAGGTGACAAACAAGAATGGCACAGGCCGTGAAGGATGTGAAGGGCACCTTCCAAACTTGGGTTGCGCCGAAGGGGATTGCAACCATCACCCGGTCGGAGAAGAACTTAAAGAACAAGTGAAAAGGTAAAGCACAGGATGCTTTGGTACATGAAGCAGACTGGGTAACTGATCCAGGGGCCACACAACTTAGGGAAACCCTCTTCGACAAAATGGTGGAGATGGCGTGGCTAACTAAGATGATGATCGAAAAAGTAATTTCAGAGAGTGAAGAAGTTGGGCAGGAGGAGAACAAGGAAAACAAGACAATGTTGGACGAGATCTTGTGTCGCCTCAGCAGTCTGGAAACTATTACCAAAATGTTAGTAGAGGTAGAGAATGACCATAAAAGAAATATGGAGCATTTGGTTTCCCAGTTCCACCTCTACCTACGTTATGTACATCACATGGACATCATTCCCACCAATGGACATGGTGCACCAGCTCAAATCAGGAAGACCCACAGGACCTCACAGAAGGAATATAACAAGAGCCAGGCGAATGGTGGGAAGGAGCACCCCCAGGTGCAAAAACACTTCATCGTTCTAGATTAATGAATTGTCAGTCTATAGGAAGTCATGTTAGGCCTAGTCAATTTAGCGCGAATATCTTTCTCGCTCTAGTTTAGGAGGATTTTTTAGTCTCTTCCTTTATATAAATGCTCTTTTCTCCAACTGAACTTGGAAGGTATAGTCTAGTTTCCCTTGGTGGAAGACCAGAACCATCCCTCGCTAATTACAACATGCACAACTAGGGACCCCTTGGCCTGGTTTCCTTCTAGGTAGACCAGAAGGCCCACCTTTTGTATCATATTTTCTTCAGTAATATAAATCCTTACACTCACATACAAAAAAAAAGGTACTCTTTCCCCAAAGATTAGCATTTTATATAAGATATCGATAGTCCATGGGTGTGGGCCTCCCATGTAAATCTCAACCTTGAGGCTTTAGGGTTCAAGGTTCAACAAACATAGTCTTAGATTGCAATTTGCATGATGTGATTCTCAACCTTTAAGCTTAACCCCCAAAGTCTTATTGTGGACATAATTTATGAATGTCTAGTAGTGAGATCTTAGGGGAGAAGTATATGCTTATATTGGGAGTGATCACTGTGGGTGCAATCTTTATTTATCTCAAAGTCTCAACAAATAGAATTGTTAGCTTGTTTTCTTTTTTATTTTTCGCAATCCTATTTGGAAATGCTTAAAGTTTTATATCTCAAATATCAAAGTTATATCCCATCACGGTTTTAAAAATTAAGTAAACTTGAATGATGACTTATAGATTTTAAAATTGTTGATATATGATAAATAAATAAACCAAAAACTAGTAAATACCCATCAAATTTAACCCTTAGATATCTTGAAAAAATTGTTAAATTTTAGAAAAAAGTTTTGATAAAGATTGGAAACAAGAAATTAAGTGGACATTAAGTGAGGATGGATTTGTTAAATGACATGGAAAAAAAACTTAAATACTAACAACACTTTAAAACTTACACAAAATCCTAATTTATTTATTAAAATTTGAAGTAAAGTTCTCATATCCACATCATATTATATTAGTAATTAAAAAATCTTTTAAAAAAATTAATAATAAAAAATTGCAATTTCAACAATTAAAAAACAATTCCAATAAAAATACAATTTTTAAAATAAAAAATTACAATTTCATTTTTCTATAAATTAGATTATATTGAAATTGTAAAACAAACCCAAATCAATATAATTTTTAGATTCATCTTTCTTCCCATTATTTTTATAAACCACCCTATATGTCATACATGGAAACATAGCTTTTCTCTACTTATAAAATTAATTGAATCCTTTTTCTTATTATGTTTTAATAGCTTTGCACTTTAATCTTTTAATATGATTGTGCTTTAATGGATTATGGAGAGTTCATGGGATCAGCAACATGGAAAATTCTTAAAATAGAAATGGCTAGAGACAAGTAAAAAATGCTAGAAGAATAAAAGAAATAGTATACAAGAGTAATTTAATAAAAGAAAATCAAAGACTTGGAGGAAACATTTATTTTCAAAAGCATAAAAGATTGTTGAAGGAGAGAGAAGTTGTTTTTAGAAAAGAGTAAGAAAGAGAGGAGGCCCATCATGTCCATCTATCGAGAGATTGTATGATATGATACCCACTTTTTTTTAAGAGATTCTTTCAATAATTGATTTGTTGATTTGTTATGCTCATGATAGATGTGTTTGTAGTTGAGTTTTTTTAAAATGAGTTGAAGTAGTCTAATTCTGTCCTTCCAGACCAAGAGGGAGATAGCCTGATTTATTATGCTCAAGATATATATATTTGTAGCTGAGTATCACTCAATAATTGTTCTGGAACCCCTCTGAAAAGCTTCAATGTAAAGTCTAGAAACCAAAAATAGTGTGACCCAGACGTCTAATAATTCATGAAATTTACTTTTAAAACCACACACAACAAAATTGCATAAATTACACGACCAGCTAAAACTAAGAACTAAAGGAACCAAATGTTTCTCGTCAACAGAGCCAAATCAACGTATAAAATCACCATAAATATAAGTTACCCCTATAACTATGAGAGACTAGGATAGAGAGCATACCACCATCATGGACCAAAATAAATATCACTTTCAATTAATAATTATTTTATTTTAAAAATTAAATATTTAAATATGAGAATGACAATGATTTAAATTTTTTTTAATGATTTAATAGATGGAAACTTAATACACATAAACAAATAAATAATTAAAGTTGTAGTTTAAATTTTTATTAAATAAATTTTATTTTTTTATTTTTTTCAAGAATATTTATTTAGAAAATTGTTAGATTCACATATTTGAGTGATTATTTTTGTATAATTCTAGTATCACAAAAACTTTTCAACATGTTGAATTCTTTTACATTCAAAATAGATTTCAAATAACAAAAAATAATGATTTCATATAGATTTATATCACCATTCCAGCTAAAAAACCATCTCATAAAACAATTACACAAACCCCTAATTAAATCTTTATAATTCTGCAACGCTGTAAAAACGTTGATTAAAAGTTTGAAGGCGATATTATTTCCGTTCAGTTACTCTTCTCACCATTGTTTTTGTTTTTAACTGGCCACTAATAATGGTATCAAACGGTTGTTTGAATGGCACGTGTTTGTGCC
Organism: Picea sitchensis; assembly: GCA_010110895.2. Taxonomy (NCBI): domain Eukaryota; kingdom Viridiplantae; phylum Streptophyta; class Pinopsida; order Pinales; family Pinaceae; genus Picea; species Picea sitchensis. The sequence goes on from SNQJ01S0030031.1 coordinate 41,562, forward strand.
AGGATTTGGCTATAGCGGCATACTCAAAAGGCTAAGGCGTTTTCCGGGACAGATATTTAGTAAAGCTTGCGCAAATACTGTTAAATTTCGCTGGCGTTTTTTTGGTTCCTCTGGAGTTTTTTCTCCCAGCGAATCGCAAGGCTGGAGGCTTGCAGCTCTCTTCTGTCTGCTTTTCAGCTTCGGAGTTCTAAAGTTTTGAGAAAATTACTGGATTTTCGGAAGAAGTTTTGGTAAAGATTGTGCACCAAGACCTTAACTGGGAGCGGATTTGTTAAATGTTATGGAAAAAAGCTTGAATACTTGCAAACACGGTAAAGCTTACACAAAATCGTCGTTTATTTATTAAAGATTGTGGTAAAGCTCTGGTATCCGTATCATATCAGTAATTAAAAAAATAGAACAATCACATTATCAAGGTGCTTGATATAAGCCAATAGGCCATATTATTCAAATTAAGGCATTAGGTTTCATTATTTTTATTCATATTATTCAATTTTATAATAAATAGAATTAAGGTCGTTAGGGTTTCAGGCGGAAGTGCAAGTTATATTTTAAAGTTTTAATATAATAAAATTCAAATTTAAAACTGGTATCAAAATAATATGCAACTTTTGAAACTTATGTAATTCTTGAGGTTGGTTTGGATGGATTATTAGCAAAAATAAATACATGAAGTTGGTTTTGGATGATTTATTGGCAAAAATAATTACATAATTCGGATTATTCATTTAATGTAAAATGAATCAAACAAAAACTCATTATTCATTCATTAGATGATTCTTTTAAAAACCTTAAACTTAAATTTATTGTTGATTGAGAATTCTGAAAGTAGACTGTGTTAAGAGTTTTCTAAAATTTAACACAGTATACTTCCAAAAATCTCAATCAATAAAAATATGATGAATTGTGAAAACTTTCACATTCATATTAAAATTTCTTATTCACTTGATATTACAGCAGTCAAAGTAAAAAAGTAATGAAAAAACAAAAAAAAATTATTCAATTACATCAATTAAAAACTTAAATGTAAAAACAGTTATTCATTTAGAGCAGAAAAAGTAAATGTAAAAAGGATCATTTATTTAATGGAGTGGAAGATGCCCAGTCACCAACACTTCCATCTCTCACTTACTAAAGAAATCTAAATCAAAAACCTTAAAAACAGTAAAAATCTAAATCATATCAAAAAACCTAAAAAACAAAATACAGTGAAAAAAACCTAAAATTAGTAAAACACTTAAATCTAAAGTAATCACTTTAATCACCCATTTTAATGATTAACATACATTTTTTTTCTTGCAAGGAAGTTAATGTTTAAAATCATAACCTAAATGACGATAAAAAATATTTGAAGCATATCAAATCTTGTGCCTTAAAAACTCATCTATAATTAAAAGACCATTAATTTTGGTCATTTCCATAAAAATTAAAAATTAAGTCTTTCTTATAATTAAAATAATAATAATAATAATAATTAAAGTTATTGTGATTTAATGGATTGTGGCATTGATGGATTTAATAGATTATGGCAGTTGATGGAGTGTGAAAGTCTAAGATTAAAGATTAGGTAGGGATTCTAGCATTTGTCCTTATAAACAACATTATTCCATGTTATGCATTGAAGTATGGATATGTAGAGAATATAAATGTGACTTGGAGTTCATACTCATCATTTATGAAAAAAATTACCTTTTTTTGTTTATTGGATTTTGGATTTATTTTGTTTTATCAAATTATTTTTCAAATAATCGGTTGATGGAGTTGGTTATGATATTTTATAGTATTGAGTATAATAATAATTGATCACAAGTTCAAAACCTAAGCAAAAGCTTCATTTCTTTGAACACCTGTTATGTAACATCCATTTTCCTAAACTTTTGATTATATGTAATTAATCATAGTTAATGATTGTCATGCCATGGCATGTGAACAATGTAAATGTATTGTTATTTTAATTAAGATTTCCAACAACTAACTATGGGGATGAAGTCTTGAATACCGGTCATGATATCACTAGAGGAAAGGGTGAAGAAACCTATAGAGGGGTTCATCAAGCTAAAGATGGCCCAAACCTCCTTGTTGATAATATTTGATATTTATATTATTTTCCTCAGCATCAATTTCAAAGAAAATCAGTTAATGAGGAAGGATGGTAGTTGGGCAACCAACTACCCCAAATAAATCCAGGCATGGGAGATTAGACTAGGACAACTAAAACTGTCAGCCAAAGGTACCACTGTACCATTTCTTCAAATCAGATTGACCCATGGGTTTTATTCTAACAAAAGGAAGGGGACAGGTTGAGAACTTTCCTAATGATGAGTGCAAGAGAAGCACACGAGGGTAATAGGATATCAGGAAGGAAATGTGGGATAAGATAGGGAACTCAAGAGAGATCGGATGGGAGAAAGAGGATGGAATGTGTAAAAACACAACAACCAAAAAGAGCGGGAGCTCTAAATATTAGATGGGAGAATCCAAAGACCCGACCTAAGTTGGGAAGGCTACAAGCTTGATACCACGAAGGTATATGACAAACCTTGTTAAGTCCTGAGCTAGTTGGGTGTGAGAATATCTCTATCAAGAGTGGTGTGAAGAAGAATGTCCTTCACAAATTGTTGAGAACCAGAGAGAGAGAGATTCCCGAGTGGTATCATGGCTTGGCACAGGGGTGGCCTATTGCTGAAGTGACTGAGCATGCATAGCCTACGGCTGGGTGGACAAGCAAACACCCACAATCAGTTGGATGGAAAAAACTTGAAATAGATAAGGATTTCTCACCCTGTCTAGTTTAATTGAAGGTAAAGGATTGATGCCTGTAATGTTCTTGTAATCGTGTATACAAGTTTTATGGGCTTGTCTTTCTCCCCTTGGAAGCCAATATTCTTGCATAATAATGTATGTGAATAGATTTGTCTGTACATAGCACATATGAACATGAATACACTATATCATTCCTAAATAAAAGAAAGTAAATCGGTGAATGAGCCTCTTGCATACGCAGTTGATTATCTGCAACAGTTTGTTTCCTTTGAGAGGAATTCAGACAGATAAATTAAGAGATGGATGATAAAATCCAAGAGGAAATTCCTTAGACAGTTTTGTAACATCCCCAAGGAGGAGCCCTATTGTAATCATGTTTATGAATTGTAAATCATGTTTTGTAGGCTGGTGAGCCAAGTATTGATAAGATGGTGCGCTTATGTGTTTATTAGGCCGGAGAGCCTAAGTGTTAAAGGCCAAGAGCTTGTTTTTGTATATGTAATATGCAGAACATTAATAAAGATTAAACATCGCTGCATGCAGACCGACCACGAAGAAAGAGTGATGGGGGACTAAGCTTCCACAAGGTGGGTAAGGGAAAAGAGGCTAAAAGGTTGGAAAGAGGGGCTAATCTTAGGGGCTTAATTCCTTGAGAATAATAATTTTATTATTATTCCAAAGGTGTGTGACAAACATGTTTTTATCCCAAGTCCTGGGAGAGGCAACGGCTGCGGCTCCAATGTGTGCAAAAAGGAATAAATACTTGATAGAGGGTGTGCAACTTCATGGGCAACATGTGTCAACCTAGGATGGGGATTCGTCCTCCATTCTGTGATCGGCTGTCAAAAAATGTGAATTATATCTGGTCTCTGCGTTTGGCCTCCGTCATCAACCTCTTCTTAATTTTCTTGCCACGCACCCTGAAAACGAGAACCATGAAGCTGATCGGTGTATTCCCGTGAATCTCGTGGCCTCTGTATTCAACCTTCGAAAATATTCACGCATGCACCAGAGACCCGAAATCCATGAACTTTATGTGTCTTATGTGGGACCCGACAACTGGGTAATTGCCTAAGTGTGTTGTGTCTTACCATCTGGATGTTGCCATTTTTGGGCCTATGCCCATTTTCTGTTGTGGTCATTGTCCTTGTGTCAACTGAGTTTTGATGTTGTTTCAATTACCCTCACCTGGTTGGAATTGAGTCGAAGAGTGTGTTGAAGAAGAGGGTTGTCAGGCCCGTGGTAGAAGAGGCAGGTTGTCAGGCCTGTGAGCATCTCTCTCTAGGTGTGAGAGAGTCTATTGGAAAGTGGTTTTCTCATAGAGAGAGTCCAACACTAGCTACGAAGCTCTGAGAATTCCTGATCTGGCTTGTTGCCGAGACCCATAGAGGGAGGTGAAGCACTGATGGATTGTACTTGTGAAGGTGTATACTCTCAGGTGGAGCAAGCAAGTGGGGAATGAGATCCATGAGTAGTGGGCGTAAGAAGGCTTCTAGAGAGAATCCTTCTGGTTTCTTTGTGCCATTTTCCTATAACCTCAGCCTAGTATAAGATTCTCTTTCCTTGGGTGGAGCTTAGTCCCAACTCGAAGGTCACCCACTGCTAAGCATGATGAGCAACATGGTCTAAGGATGGGAGGTTCATGGAAGGTCTGCACGTATTTGGTGGAGTTAGTACAGTTTCAAAGATAAGTATATGCATGTGTTTAATTTAAATTAAAATGCATGTCTATGATGCTTGCAATATTATCATGTATTTTGTTGCAATTATGAATTAGTGTTATTTCCATTATTTTTGTATGTTAGCAGTAATCCTGTGATTACCCTGTATTATTTAGTTAAATGTGTTAATTTGATTTAATGCATTATATATATATNTCTGCGTAGTAGCGTTTCCCGATTGTGGGGTTGATGGACGAGGACGTTACAATATGGTATCAGAGCCAAGGTTTCAAAGTTGAGCCTGGATTGGCCGGATAAGTGGTCTTTGGACCCAAGGTTTCGAGTGGAAATGGTGTTTGGATGGAACCAATTTCGAAGCTCAGGAGGAGTAGCGATAGATTAAAACCGCAGTCGACGTTGTATTTGACCATAGAGAGAGAGCGCTCAACACTTGGGGTGTTGGAGACGTAGGATCTGTTTGGGAAAAAGGAGAGTCCTTTATGACTGTCAGATCCGGAGAAGGTGCAGGAAAGTTATCCTAGAAGCCTTTCAGAGTTCAACAATCAGGAGAAGTGGATTGCACTGAGGCACAAACTCTCGTAGTCCTGAAGTAGATCACAGTCCTAAGCTAGTTGGGTGTGAGAATATCTGTACCAAGAGTGGTGTGAAGGAGAATGTCCTTCACAAATTGTTGAGAACCAGAGAGAGAGATATTCTCTGGTGGTATCATGGCTTGGCACGGGGGTGGCCTATTGCTAAAGTGACTGAGCATGCATAGCCTACGGTTGAGTGGATAGGTGAACACCCATAGTCAGTTGGATGGAAAAAACTTGAAATAGATAAGGATTTCTCAACCTATCTAGTTTAATTGAAGGTAAAGGATTGATGCCTGTAATGTTCTTGTAATCGTGCATACAAGTTTTATCCACTTGTATTTGTCCCCTTGGAAGCCAATATGCTTGCATAATAATGTATCTGAATAGATTTGTCTGTATATAGCACACATGAACATGAATACATTGTATCATTCCTAAATAAAAGAAAGTAAATCAGTGAATGAGCCTCTTCCATACACAGTCGATTATCTGCAATAGTTCGTTTCTCGTGAGAGGAATTCGGACAGATAAATTAAGAGATGGATAATAAAATCCAAGAGGAAATTCCTTAGCTAGTTTTGTAATATCCCCAAGGAGGAGCCCTGTTGTAATCATGTTTATGAATTGTAAATCATGTTTTGTAGGCTGGTGAGCCAAGTATTAATAAGATGGTCGGATTATGTGTTTATTAGGCCGAAGAACCTAAGTGTTAAAGGTCAGGAGCTTGTTTTTGTATATGTAATATGAAGAACATTAATAAAGATTAAACATCATTGCATCCAGACCAACCACAAAGAAAGAGTGATGGGGGACTAAGTTTCCACAGGGTGGGTAATGGAAAAGGAGCTGAAAGGTTGGAAAGAGGGGCTAAGCTTATGGCCTTAATTTCTTGAGAATAATATTTTTATTATTATTCCAAAGTTGTGTGAAAAACATGTTTTTATCCTAAGTCCCGGGAGAGACAATGCATGCAGCTCCAATGTGTGCAAAAGGGAATGCATACTTGATAGAGGGCATGCAGCTTCATGGGCAACATGTGTCGGCCCAGGAACATGAAACTTAACCCAAGAATTGAGCCGTGATGGGGGTTCGTCCTCCATTATGTGTTAGGATGTCAAAAATCGTGAATTATATCTGGTCTCTGTGTTTGGCCTCCATCGTCGATCTTTGCTTAATTTTCTTTCCACGCACCCTGAAAACGAGAACCATGAAGTTGACCGGTGTATTCCTGTGAATCCCGTGGCCTCTATATTTGACCTTTCAAAATATTCACACACACACACACCAGAGACCTGAAATCCATGAACTGTTTGTGTCTTATGTGGAACCTGACAGCTGGGTAATCGCTTGAGTGTGTTGTGTCTTAGCGTCTGGTCGTTGTCATTTTCAGGCCTATGCCCATTTAATCTTGTGGTAGTCATCCTTGTGTCAATTGAGTTTTGATGTTGTTGCGATTTCCCTCACCCGGTTGGAATTGAGTTGAAGAGTTTGTTGAAGAAGAGGGATGTCAGGCCCGTGGTAGAAGAGGCAGGTTGTTAGGCCTGTGAGAAACTCTCTCTAGGTGTGAGAGAGTCTGTTGGGAAGTGGTTTTCTCACAGAGAGAGTCCAACACCAGCTACAGATCTCTAAGAATTTCTGATTCGACTTGTTGTAGAGACCCATAGAGGGAGGTCAAGCACTAATGGATTGTTCTTATGAAGGTGTATATTCTTGGGTGCAACAAGCATGTGGGGAATGAGATCCGTGAGTAGTGGACGTAAGAAGGCTTCTGGACAGAATCCTTTCGGTTTCTCTGTGTCGTTTTCCTGTAACCTCATCCTAGTACATGATTCCCTTGTCTTGGGTGGAGCTTAGTCCTAGCACGGAGGTGACCCACTGCTGAGCGTGATGAATAGTGTGGTCTAAGGATGGGAGGTTCGTGGAAGGTCTGCATGTAGTTGGTGGAGTTACTACAGTTTCAAAGATAAGCATATGCATGTGTTAAATTAAAATTAAAATGCATGTATGTGATGCTTGCAATATTATCATGTATTTTGTTGCAATTATGAATTACTGTTATTTCCATTATTTTTGTATGTTAGCAGTAATCCTGTGATTACTCTGTATTATTTAGTTAAATGTGTTGATTTGATTTAATGCATTATATATATATATATAAGTATGAGAATTTTTCTATGTAGTAGCGTTGCCCGATCGTGGGGTTGATGGATGAGGACATTACAATATGGTATCAAAGCCAAGGTCTCAACGTTGAGCCTGGATTGGCCAGATAAGTGGTCTTTGGACCCAAGGTTTTTAGTGGAAATGGTGTTTGGATGGAACCGATTTCGAAGCTCAGGAGGAGTAGCGGTAGATTAAAACCACACTCGGTGTGGCATTTTACCATAGAGAGAGAGCGCTCAACACTTGGTGTGTTGGAGACGTAGGATTTGTTTTGAAAAAAGGAGAGTCCTTTACGACCATTAGATCTGGAGAAGGTGCAGGAAAGTTATCCTAGAATCCTTTTGGAGTTCAACAATCGAGAGAAGTGGATTGCGCTGAGGCACAAACTCTCGAAATCCCGAAGTAGATCACAACCGTCTGATTGCGATGGATATGCGTCGGTAGATCGTGAACTCTGGAAGAAAACGCTTCAAGCAAAGGCGAGTGTGGAGGAGTTGAAACTCCTGAAGCCCAAAGAGCTGAAGTGGTGAGTCATGATGATGCCACCTGGAGATGACGTGGACACATGACATGTGTGCCGCATGTCAGTGTGTTTAGAACCTGTGGAATATTGAAATGGCATTTGGAACGTGACAAGTGTCACCCGTCTAAATGGGCCACATATCAGTCGCTAGTATGTTGCCATGTGGCATCCTGTGTGAGTAGGGTTAGTGGGGATGAGGTTATGTAATGTAATTGAAGTTTGGAGGACCCATATTGGCGTTGATCACAATATATCAATATCAACGGTCAGAAGGAATTGCGGGGACCCAAGTTGCACGGAAGTTAATTCTCCAAGGCAGTCCCACAATCCAAACCATAGTTTCACTGAGGGGTTATGTGTCAGCGTCAAGAGAATTGCAGGATGAAAGGAGGGTTACTCCAAACCACTATTGCATGCCCCTACATTTGGGAAAACATTAAGTGATGTAAAGTAATAATGTCACCTAAGGCGACGTGGGAGTGTTCAAAGATTAATGGTTCGGGGTGTGCGGATGTGAAATATTCCGAAGTCCTGGAACTCAGACAACTGAGGTTTAATAGCGAGTGTCATTCAATGGATGCTGGGTAGATGTGGACTGTTGATCCACCCTACTGCATGATATCAATAACTCGAAACTCTAAGTGATTATCGTATTGCGCTTTAAAAATTTCCAAGGATGAAGGCCCGAGTACGCACTTATTGATCTAATGCATGGTCACGACCCATGGTCACATGGATTGGGGAGTGAGAGAAAGGGGCTAGTGCCTGAAAAATTAGCAGAGCAGAGCTCCAAAAGAAGAAATATGCGAGGATTCTTGATTGAAGGAGAATCACAGAGGATGAAAACTAAACGTTTTCTTGAATCAGATTTGTTTATGAATGTTGTGGGATTTGTTAAGGAATATTGGCCTGACAAATTCCGGTTTTATGCACATTATGGTTGCAGAATTTTAACGAGTGCCAGAACCGAGTAGAATTTCCACTTAGTGCAAAAGAAATGGAAGAGGCACATACTGCTTCCCATTCCGAGGATGAAGTAAAATGAATGGATGTCCATCTGGGAGTTGAAGGATTGAACTCCAATGAACATGGAGAAGAGTTATATAAGGAATGAAATATAATGAAAATCATCGAAAGATTGCAGAAAGATGCCCAGATTCACCAAGAAGATAGAAGAAATCTCATGAAAGCAAAGGAACAACAGGGAGAATTCAACTTAAAGTTGATGAAGATCCTAGAAAGGATTTAATAGAAATTGTATAAGGAGAGTGACTAAAAAAAACCAGGGAGTCTCAAGATCCCTGAGAAGAAAAGGAGATCAAGAAGTGTTAGCAGGCATCATCCTCACTCCCCAAAACACTCCAATAAGAAGGCAGGCAGAAGTTCAAGCCCATCTCCTACCAGAAAGAACAGGAGATCTGGAGTCGATGAAATGAAGGGATAAATGAACAATATTAAGCCTCCTACATTTGATGGATAACATAAGAAGGAGGAAGATGTTGAAACATGGTTGCTTGGCATGAGGAAATTTTCCCAACTGCAGAATTATTCCTCTCATGCCAAAGGAATAATTGTAATGTATAAATTGAAAGGAAAAGCATCCATGTGGTGGGATCAACTTGTGTAGGTGCAACACATTAGAGAGAGATATATCACTTGGAAAGAATTAAAGAGGTATTTCGAGAAGAAATACTTGACTAAAAGATACTACGAAGGAAAGATGAAAGAGTTCTTTCAACTCAAGCTGGACAGTATGACCATTGATGAATACGAACAAAGATTTTTGAAATTGTTGAAGTATGTTTTGTTCATCAAAGATGAGATTGTTAAGATTCAGAGGTATCTGAGTGGACTGCGACCTTCCATTGGTGAATGGATTCTGTATGATGACCCTAATACTATGGAATAAATGATAAGGAGGGAAAAATGCTCATCTGAGTAGTAAAGAGAGAAGGCTACCTTCCGGAAGGCTTGGAAAGACAAGAAGAAATTGCAGATGGATCAGAGAAAGAAGGGAACTAAGACAACCTTTTTCAGAAACAGTCCTCAAGGAGAACCATTGTTTAGAGAGCCAAGAATGACTAATGTAGGGGAACAAAGGCCAAGGCAGACACCCATTCAGTGTTGGGGTTGTCAAGGGAACCACAAGTACAGATATTGTCCCCACAAAAATGGCAAAGTGAGAGTTGTCCATAATGTTCAGCAAGTTGAAATAGTGGAAGACATGGGTAGTAGAATGCCAAAAATCTACACAACCCTGGACAACAAGCAAGTTGAATATCAGTCGCACTTCATTGAAGTGGAAGGTATGATCAATAACCATCCCTTCACTATTTTAATTGATTCAAGGGCTAGCCATAGTTATATAGATTCTAAAGTGGTGGAAAGTTTGCAATTGTCAAGAAGCAAACATAAAAAGTCTTGGTTAGTGCAGCTGGCTACAGGAACCAAGAGGAAAGTCACTAAGTTAGTTAAGTCCTGTCCAGTGGACATGAATGGACTGAGCACGAAGGATGAATTGAAAATTTTTCCTTCAGTTTATTATGATTGTATAATTGGGATGGACTGGTTGGACCAACACCATGCCATCTTGGACTATTGTAACAAGGCATTCACTTGCCTGTATGAGGAAGGAAATCGGAAAACAGTCCAAGGAATTCCCAAAGTTGTTGCTATCAGAGAAATCTCAGAAATGCAGTTGAAGAAGTGCTACAGGAAAGGCTGTCAATTATTTGCAGCCCATGTGGAGGAAGCATCTAAGGATGAGGTCTCAAAGACTGGAGATCATGCGGTACTAAAGGATTTTGAATATGTATTTTAGGAGGTACTCGAACTACCCACAAAGAGAGATATTGACTTCTCTATAAACCTAATGCTTGAAACAACTCCAGTGTCAAAAGCTCCTTACATAATGAGTATGCCAGAGTTGAAAGAGCTACAATTGCAGCTTGAAGAGCTTCTGAAGAACAGGTATATACGCCCAAGTGTGTCACCTTGGGGTGCCCCGGTCCTGTTCGTGAAGAAGAAGGATGGGATGTTGAGATTGTAGATCGATTTCAGACAATTGAAAAAATTAACTATAAAGAACAAATATCCTCTGCCGAGGGTTGATGACCTCTTCGATTAGTTGAAGGATGCAAAGATATTTTCGAAGATAGACCTTCGGTCGGGATATCACCAGGTAAGGATAAAGGATGAAGACATCAACAAGACCGCTTTTAGAACAAGGTATGGTCATTATGAGTTCACAGTGGTGTTCTTTGGATTGTCGAATGCACCCATTGTTTTTATGTGCCTAATGAATGGTGTATTTAGGGACTATATAGACAAGTTTTTCATAGTCTTCTTGGATGACATTCTGGTGTATTTCAAGTTGGAGGAAGAGCATGAACAACATATGAGGAGGGTTTTGCAGGTGCTAGGAGAGCACCAACTGTATGCCAAGTTGAGAAAGTGCTCATTTTATCAAGAGCAGATCCATTACTTGGGGCATATTATTTAGAAGGATGGGATAGTCGTGGATCCTGAGAAGATTGAGGCCATCAGAGAATGTTCAACACCAAAGAATGTGATAGAAGTCAGATCCTTTATGGCTCTAGCTGGATATTACAGAAGGTTTATCACAGGGTTCTCGAAGATAGCTCACCCTATCACTTCCTTGCAAAGGAAGGAGAATAAATTTCAGTGGATAGAGGATTGTGAAAGAATCTTCCAGCAATTGAAGCAACTGTTAACCAGTGCTCCAATCCTGAAGATTGCAGACCCAAATGGAGATTTTGTGGTGTGCATAGATGCATGCAAAGAAGGACTAGGAGGAGTCCTCAGTTAGAATGGATTTGTAATTTGTTATGAATTCAGAATGTTGAAAGAGCACGGAAGGAAGTATGAAACTCATGATTTAGAGTTGGCAGCCATAGTACACACTCTAAAGAAATGGAGGCATTACGTCATGGGAATGAGGTTCGAACTGAGAACAAACCATAACAGTGTGAAGTATTTGTTTGATCAACCAACCTTGAATGCTAGGCAGAGTAGGTGGTTGGATTTTTTTTGTGAATATGATTTTGATATCAAGCATATCAAAGGGAAGGAGAATAAAGTGGTTGATGCACTCAGCAGGAGAATACACGAATTACATGCTACAACCATTAGCATGTACCGAACTGATATTAAAAGCAGAATTTTGGAGGCTCCAAATGCAGATTTGCAGTACAGGGATTTGGTAGCAAAGCTACAGCAAGGTAAGATGCCACAGAAAGTGGAGATTTATAAATTGGAAACAAATAGAATACTTCTATACAAGAACAAAATTTATGTACCTAATGTCCAGGATTTGAAACTTGCGATTTTGCATGAAATGCATAATGTGCCTTATGAAATGCATAAAGTTGACACTAGTGAGGTGGAGGATATAAATTTTACAAGATGGAAAAATGTTGAGTCACTAGGGTTGGAAGTAGATCGAAAAGAGGAATGGAATAACTTTTTGAAGGGCTTGGTTGGATCAGGTTTTGTGCTAAATAATTCCAAAGATAATTTATGGTGATCTTCGGACACAAAAAGCGGACAGGTCAATGCTAATGTTGCTTACAAAGCTCAAATGTTGGAGATGAGTGAAGTTGAACCTTGTTTTTGGTATAATGAACTATGGAACTGGCAGTTACCCTTAAAAGTTAAACTGTTTGTTTGGCTAATGCCAGAGTAGAGAATTCTTACTTGGGAAAATTTGAACAAAAGAGGTTTTATTGGGTCGAGTAGATGTGTCTTGTGTGGGATTAATGAGGAATCAGTGTTTCACCTTTTTGTGGAGTGCAGGTTCATCAAGGACATCTTGAAAACAATTTCAAAGGATTTAAATTTAGTAGTCTTTGGGAAGGAGCTCAATTGCAGATTGTTTTCAAAATTGGTTAAAAAAGAAGGAAAATGGAAATGAAATACCTTCTTTCATCTATTGGGAGGTCTGGAAACACAGAAATTTGGTCATCTTTGAAGATTTAGCTCCTAATTTGGTCAGAGTTATCAACTATAATTTACAAGATTTGGGTGCATTAAAAGTCACATAGTGCAATAAAACAAGAAGGATAGACAGACGACCACCCTTTCTGGATTGGAATTTGGCTGTGGGGTTTTTTCATGGAGCCTCACAAGATAAAGGTTTAAATTGTGGGGTGGGTGCTCTTTTAAAGTGTCCAGTGTTGGGTAGCTATAGTTTAAAAATGAGTTGTTGTAGAGGTACCAATACAAGGGGTGGACTCGTAGCTTTATGGTGTTTACTATTTTTTGCAAGACCTCTTTGCATTCTTGAATGGAAAAAAATAGAAATTTGAGCGGGATTTTTCTTCATCTTGAAGCCCACCATATTTACAGAGAGTACAACCACGGTGTTGATCAACTTTCAAAGGATGCTTTGCGACTGGAAGAAGATGGTACTTTTTTTGCAAAGGTTACGGAAGGACAAGCATATATTTTTAAAAGATTAGCAGTAAATCATTAGAGTACTAGTGCAGGGATGTTTATTTTGACTTAGAATACTGAAATAAGTTTGTTTTATGACAGTATGTATTATGATATGGAATCCAGTAGGTTCCACAGTGATAGGAGGCAATTTACTGTTTTTTGTATTATGATCAGATCTCTTCTCTACTGAGTCTATGTAAAAGGACATTTAAAACTGGGACTGCTGTAAAGATCATTGTAAAAAAACTTTTATATATTTACTAATAAGTAATTTTTCTTTCTGAAAAAAAAGACTAGTTTGTTTAATCTTTAAAGTATTCGCTAGTATATAAACTTTCTTCCATGACATTGAACAAATCTATTCCCAATTAATGTCTTGTCCACGGTCATTACGAAAACTTCTTGAGAAAATCCAGTAATTTTCTCAAACTGTGTGAGGGATCACAGCAAAAGCCGAATCGCAGCGAAAAAGCAGAAATTCTAGAACTTTCGAAGTTGAAAGCCGAAAAGAACACACAAGACAGCTGCAGCCTCTGGCCTAATGACTCCCTGGCAAAAAGCAGAGGAACACAAAACGCTAGCCAAATATTTGTTTTGCGAAACGGCGAAGCCTCCAAAATTCGCCGCTGTAGCCATATCCTGCCACGAATGCACGAAATTGAACCAAAATGCAACAAGATTGTGCAAAACGAATATAAACATATATTAAGGCCGAATTTCGCGGAAAAGAGCTACAGTGGTGCTGTGAACGCGAAGAAAAATGGCGCGCCGAGTCAAAATCTCGTAAACATTGCAAAACAGCGTCAAAATTAGGAGAAGTTGCAACAATCGATCTCTGAATCGGCAAATTAAAGGAAAATTGTTCCATGTATGATGTATCCCCTCCCCTTAGCTCGTTTTGTTGCGAAATCATATACAGTAGAATGTCTCTATAATTATGACAACCATCCTGTCCACCGGGAAAACTATACTCTCATTTAGTCAAATTAAATTAATTGAATCTTTTATCTGAATCTTTTATCTCTTTCTGTTTTAATCTTTTAGAATGTGAGGCCCTCAAAGATAGCAGGAAAAATTATGCAGGTATTCTGGCAGCTAGTTATTGGGATAATCTATTCAGTAAAGAGCTTGTTGAGAAGCTGGGAGCGATTATTGTAAAACTTCACAGGAAAAGGGCCAAATACAAAAGCCAGATGGAAAAACAATCTGTCCCATAGGCTATTTTTAGCCTCGTGGACGTTAAAAATTCTTTCTTTCTTTCTTTCTTTAATATGATTGCAATTTAGTGGATCATGGATCAGTCTCATGCATGTGAAAGAATTAGGTAGGGATTATTGGAGGGTGTATTTTAAACATGTTATGATTTTGGTCATTTTAATTACACCAAAAGGTGTACACCTATTGACCATGGGCACATTTAATAGGTTTTTAGTGCTTAATGAGTTTTGTATGGATAAGATTAAATATTGATGAAATATTCTTAGTAGTCCCAATAAATAGGTGGTTGTGATTTCAACCACTAACTTACTATTATAAAGACATCCACGTTCTGGACACGCTGCCTCCTTCCAGCCAACTCCTTCCTACCCTTTCCGTCCACCTGGCCGTTTCTCTTTCACGACGGTTCAGTTTTTGCAAGTCATCTTTATTGTTTATTTTAATGCTGTGTTTTATTTTCTGAACGAACCTAAACCTTTAGGCGTTCACTAACCACGAATTTGTGACTGTGCTAGTTTGAGTTACTAATAGTTAAAATTGTAAATTTTAAATGTTGAGAGTGTATAATTTAAGTATAACAAAAGTTTTTGAGGAAGATGAATCTATTTTTTAATTAAAAATTCAAATTCAACAACAAAAAAAAATTATAATTTCAACAATTTTTATGATTTGATTATGTTGAGATTGCCTTAAAAAAGGAAATTATATAATTTTTGGACTTGTCCTTTTTCGTTTTTTTTACAAACAACCCTACATATCATGCATCTACTTATAAAATTAATTGAATCATAGAGTGTGAAAGTAATTACTTGAATCATGGTAGGTGAAAGTCAAAGATTAGGTAGAGATTATTGCATTTGTCCTTATAAACAATACTACATTCTTTGCATTAAGGCATGGATGTGTAGAGAATACAAATGTGACTCTGAGTTCATTCATATCATTTAGATGATTTTGAATGTGATTTCCAAGAAAATTTGTATCTTCCATGTGTTTATTGAATCTTGGATTTATCTTGTCTCATTCAATCATTTTTCAAGTAATTAGTTCATGGAGTTGGTTATGATTTTTTATATTATTAAGGATAATGATATTTGGTTACAAGTTCAAAACCTAAGCAAAAGCTTCATAAGTACATAATGAGTGAATCATGGAGTGTGAAAGTCAAAGATTAGGTATGGATTCTTACATTTTTCCTTATAAACAACAATGCATAATATGCATTGAGGTATGGATATGTAGAGAATACAAATGTGATCTTCAATACATAATCATATCATCTAAATGATTTTGAATGTGACTTCTGGGAAAAACCATACCTTGTGTTTGTTTATTGGATCTTGGATTTACCTTGTCCCATCAAATCATTTTTTCAAGTAATTGGTTAGTGGAGATGTTTATGATCTTTTATAATATTGAGTATAATGGTAATTGGTTATAAGTTCAAAATCTAAGCAAAAGATTCAGCCCCTTGAGTACCTATTACATAATGAGTGAGCTACATGTGTGTATCTATTAGGTTGCACTTAGCATGCCCTAGTGAAGTTACTTTTAAAATCAGTTGATGTTGAGGGAATTGAGCCATTAAGCCTCCTAGATGTCGTCTTTACCATAAACTATCTAGTGCATGTGACTACATGAAGTCACTTTTCAAGTATCATTGGAAAAATTGTTAAGCCTCCTAGATGTCATCTTTACCATAAAGTATCTAGTGCATCTGACTACTTGAAGTCACTTTTCAAGTAATTTACTGGAAAAATTGATTACATGATCTTTTACAAATTGTGTGTAATTGGTAAGGAATTATACCTTTTATACAAAGTGTTTTTGTAAATAAGGTGTACCATTGTATGAGGCTTGTCAATAATAATTTTCGTAATCTATATAGAAAAGTTGAATATGATAAACATAAGCATCATAGAACCTTGTGTAAGTTGAACAAAACGGAAATCAAAAGTAAATGATAAGCATAAGCATCATGGGGCCTATGTAAATTTAACAAAAAGGAGAATCAAAAGTGAATGATGACTCCAATAGTGGGTGTTTCATATGGATCCTATCCACCACAAGGTGAGTAGATTTTTCCCTTTTCATTATTTAATGGGTAATTTTTGAAACTATATAATTTAAAATCTAGAAGTATTACAATTTCCCTAAACCCATTATGAGCCATAAGCATCATATTTATCGAAATTGTTTATTTATGCTTTTAAAAGAATTAAACCTTAATAAATATCCAAACACACCAGTGCCTTCCCCACTAAGCCATAACCTCATTTTCCTAATTTCATGTGTTAGTATTGTGTTTCTTCACATTCATAAGAAAGGTACTCCTTGTCTCAATAACCATGATGATAAACACTAGGCCACAAACATGAGACCAAACACTATAAATTAGCACACTTAACCAATTCCTCCAACAAATGTCTCTTAACCGAGGTGGCCAATGCATAGGGAGTCATATTTGATTCTACATGACATAAAGAAATATAATTCACATGGTGCAATAGGGAAGCCACCAATAATGAGGGGGGAAAGCACTTGTAGATTATCTTGGGGCTTAATAATTTTGGGAAATATTATTAGAGACAACGTCGTGGTCATTGGAGACTCATCCTTGATCATCAACTCAATGAGAACATAAGGGGAAACACATCGCATGTGCTAGCCAAAGTAATTCACAGATCAAAAATTGTAGCAATCCAACATTTTTCTCCAAATCACATGTACCATCTTTACACATCAAACAACTCAAAAATCAATGAGATAGCCAATGAAGGAATGTCCATGGTTAGAGGAATGTTGAAAAATATTAATGTGGAGGGGACCTCCACACTCCTAGAATTCATCCTATGAAGCCACACAACTTCAAACTCTAGAAAAAATGGAGCAACAAGCCCCACTAAGCACCTCCCAGAAGTGCATGTCTTCTCAATTTAATGAACTTGAAGGTGTTAGAATGTGCATGATGATGGTATAATGTGTGTAATAATTGTATAGTGACCACAATTTCAAATGTACAACTTGTCATTATGATGATCATTGTTAGAGTGTTGTCATGATGATCGTTGTCAAGCATTGTTATGATGATCAAAACATATGCTTTGTTCAAGAAAAATTGAAATGACTATTTCCACTTAAAAATATGAATTATAAAGATTTAAATTCTCCCACCCCTCTCTTTTTTAAATAAATATTTGACTAATTTATTTTTTTCATGTTATAAACCCTGAAAATGAATAAAAGAATATCATGATATAGTGGAGGAGACATGTCACGAGGCTTGCAACTATGTACCAAACACATGGAACAAACCTATGCAAAATAAAGGAAGAAAGGGTGATGTACAGAATGTTGGATGTTTATAAGTGTGTTTCCCCTAGGATAGGGTTCGAGATGCATAAGGCAACTATGTACCAAA
>SNQJ01S0030031.1:59413-71318 GCA_010110895.2 Picea sitchensis
ATGTAGGAGTTGCTCAGAAGGTGCTACACAGTATAAAGGTAAAAAACTTAAAGGCTCTAGTGTTAAAGCAGGATCTGATAAAGGCATATGATAGAGTGGACTGGGTTTCCTAAGGCTCGTCTTATTATAGTTGGGTATGAGTCTAGAAGCTACCGACTGGATATTAGGGTGTGTATCATCTGCAAACTGTGTTTTTTTTATCAATGGAAAGCCTTCCAGATTCTTTAAGAGTACAAGGGGTTTAAGGAAAGGATTCCCTTTATCCCCTTTACGTTTTCTCCTTATCATAGAAGGGTTAAGCAGAGCTATTCAAGAGAAGTTAAGGGCAAAGAACATTGAAGGTATTCATGTGGTTAGAGGTTTATTCATTACACACCTGATGTTTGTGGATGATTTTATTTTGTTTGGGAATGGTAACTTTGATGAGTGGGAAGTTTTTAAGGAGGTTTTGGAGCCTTTTTTTAAAGCGGCAGGGATGGTCTTTAGTACTCAAAAGTCAGTTTATTTAGAAGTTGGGTGGGAAGTTGTTGAACTGGAATTGATAAAAGAGATATTTCCTTATGATTTAAAGCCAGTTGAAGAAGGTTTTAAGTACTTGGGGTTCTTCTTAAAACCAAACTGTTACTCTAGATTCGATTGGATTTGGCTGGAGAAAAAATTTGATAAAAGAATTTTGAATTGGAGTCACAGATGGCTCTCTTGTTCTTGAAAGCATTTATGTTTATTGGATTTCCATGGAAAAGATCCCAAAAAGTGTTTTAAACAACATTATAAAGAGGATGTTTAGCTTCTTGTGGTCGGGTAAAAAACTTATTGAAGGTATGCATTTGGCACGCTAGAAAAATCTTGCAAAACCAAAAAAGTCTGGTGGGTGGGGTTTAAAAATATCTTTTCTTTTGGGAAATCCTTGGCAACAAAAAGTCTGTGGTGATGTCTTATGATGCCTTCTCTTTGGCATGAAGTGATGATTAAAAATATATTAAGAAGAAATCAATGGAGGAGTTGTTCAGACAAGGTAGGATTTCTTGGTCAGGTACATCAAACTTTTGGAGAGCACTTACTACTTCTTTATCAATTATAACAGATTTGTTGATTTGGAAGACTAGGAATGGGAGTGATATTAGAATTGGTTCTGATCCTTTGGTGGGTTCACATACTTATTATAAATTGTCAAAGAATCTTATCTTGAATTTGAAGACCCAAGAGATTGAATTCCTAGCACAAGTTGGGACTAGTGAGGTGGAGGATATAAATTTTACAAGATGGAAAAAGGTTGAGTCACTAGAGTTGGAAGGAGATCAAAAAGAGGAATGGAATAACTTTTTTAAGGGCTTGGTTGGATCGGGTTTTGTGATAAATAATTCCAAAGATAATTTATTGTGATCTTGGGACACAAAAAGGGGACAAGTCAATGCTAATCTTGCTTACAAAGCTCAAATGTTGGAGATGAGTGAAGTTGAACCTTGTTTTTGGTATAATGAACTATGGAACTGGCAGTTACCCTTAAAAGTTAAATTGTTTGTTTGGATAATGCTGGAGCAAAGAATTCTTACTTGGGAAAATTTGAACAAAAGAAGTTTTATTGGGTCTAGTAGATGTGTCTTGTGTGGGATTAGTGAGGAATCAGTGTTTCACCTTTTTGTGGAGTGCAGGTTCATCAAGGATATCTGGAAAACAATTTCAAAGGATTTAAATTTAGTTAGTCTTTGGGAAGGAGTTCAGATTGCATATTGTTGTCAAAATTGGTTAAAAAAGAAGGAAAATGGAAATGAAATACCTTCTTTCATCTTTTGGGAGGTGTGGAAACACAGAAATTTGGTCATGTTTAAAGATTTAGCTCCTAATTTGGTCAGAGTTATCAACTATATTTTACAAGATTTGGGTGCATTAAATGTCACACAGTGCAATAAGACAAGAAGGATAGAGAAGACGACCACCCTTTCTGGATTGGAATTTGGCTGTGGGGTTTTTTCATGAAAAAATTTAAATTGTGGAGCAAGTACTCTTTTAAAGTGTCCAGTATTAGGTAGCTACAGATTAAAAATAAGTTGTGATAGAGATACCAATAGAAGGGGTGAACTCCTAACTTTATGGCTTTACTCCTACCACGAATGCACGAAATTGAACCAAAATGCAACAAGATTGTGCAAAACGAATATAAACATATACTTGATGCCGAATTTCGTGGAAAAGAGCTACAGTGGTGCTCTGAACGCCAAGAAAAATGGCGCGCCGAGTCAAAATCTCGTAAACATTGCAAAACAACGTCAAAATTTGGAGAAGTTGCAACAATCGATCTCTGAATCAGCAAACTAATGGAAAATTATTCCATGTCTGATGTATCCCCTCCCCTTAGCTCGTTTTGTTGCGAAATCTCTAGAATGTCTCTATAATTGGGACAACCATCCTCTCCACTAGGAAAACCGTGCTCTCATTTAGTCAAATTAAATTAATTGAATCTTTTATCTCTTTCTGTTTTAATCTTTAATATGATTGTGATTTAATGGATCATGGATCACTCTAATGCGTGTGAAAGTCAAATATTAGGTAGGGATTATTGGAGGGTGTATTTTAAACATGTTATGATTTTGGTCATTTTAATTTTTTAAAATTGAGTTACTAATAATTAGAATTGTAAATTTTAAATGTTGAGAGTGTATAATTTAAGTATAATAAGGGTTTTTAGGAAAATGAATCTATTTTTTAATTAAAAATTCAAATTCAACAACAAAAAAATTGTAATTCCAACAATTTTTCTGATTTGATTATGTTGAAATTGTCTTAAAAATGGAAATTATATAATTTTTGGATTTGTCCTTTTTCATTTTTTTTACAAACAACCCTACATATTATGCATCTACTTATAAAATTAATTGAATCATAGAGTGTGAAAGGAATTACTTGAATCATGGTGGGTGAAAGTCAAAGATTAGGTTGAGAATCTTGCATTTGTCCTTATAAACAATCCTACATTCTTTGCATTAAGGCATGGATGTGTAGAGAATACAAATGTAACTCTGAGTTCATTCATATCATTTAGATGATTTTGAATGTGATTTTCAAGAATTTTTTTTTTATCTTGCATGTGTTTATTGAATCTTGGATTTACCTTGTCTCATTCAATCATATTTCAAGTAATTAGTTGATGGAGTTGGTTATAATTTTTTATATTATTAAGTATAATGGTATTTGGTTACAAGTTCAAAACCTAAGCGAAAGCTTCATGAGTACATAATGGGTGAATCGTGGAGTGTGAAAGTCAAAGATTAGGTAGGGATTCTTGGATTTTTCCTTATAAACATTAGTGCATAAGCATGAATATGTAGACAATACAAATGTGATCTTCAATACATAATCATATCATCTAGATGATTTTGAATGTGACTTCTGGGAAAAAACATATCTTGTGTTTGTTTATTAGATCTTGGATTTACCTTGTCCCATCAAATCATTTTTTCAAGTAACTGGTTAGTAAAGATTTTTATGATCTCTTATAATATTGAGTATAATGGTAACTGGTTATAAGTTCAAAATCTAAGCAAAATCTTCAGCGTCTTGAGCACCTATTACATAATGAGTGAGCTACATGTGTGTATCTATTAGGTTGCACTTAGCATGCCCTAGTGAAGTTACTTTTAAAATAAGTTGATGTTGAGGGAATTGAGCCATTAAGCCTCCTAGATGTCGTCTTTACCATAAACTATCTGGTGCATGTGACTACATGAAGTCACTTTTCAAGTATCATTGGAAAAATTGTTAAGCCTCCTAGATGTCATCTTTACCATGAACTATCTAGTGCATGTGACTACTTGAAGTCACTTTTCAAGTAATTCACTGGAAAAATTGACTACATGATCTTTTACAAATTGTGTATAATTGGTAAGGAATTATGTCTTTTATACAAAGTGTTTTTGTAAATAAGGTCTACCATTGCATGAGGCTTGTCAATAACAATCTTCGTAATCTATATAGAAAAGTTGGATATGATAAACATAAGCATCATAGAACCTTGTGTAAGTTGAACAAAACAGAAATCAAAAGTGAATGATAAGCAAAAGCATCATGGGGCCTATGTAAATTTAACAAAAAGGAGAATCAAAAGTGAATGATGAGCTCAATAGTGGGCGTTTCATATGGATCCTATCCACCACAAGGTGAGTAGATTTTTCCCTCTTGCATTATTTTATAGGTAATTTTTGAAACTATATACTTTAAAATCTAGAAGTATCACAATTTCCCTAAACGCATTATGGGCCATAAGCATCATATTTATCAAAACTATTTATTTATGCTTTTAAAAGAATTAAACCTTAATAAATATCTGAACACACTAGTGCCTTCCCCACTAAACCATAACCTCATTTTCCTAATTTCATCTGTTAGTATTGTGTTTCTTCACATTCATAAGAAAGGTACTCCTTGTCTCAATAACCATGATGATAAACACTAGGCCACAAACATGAGACCAAACACTATAAATTAGCACACTTGACCAATTCCTCCAACAAATGTCTCTTAACCAAGGTGGCCAATGCATCGGGAGTCATATTTGATTCTACATGACATAAAGAAATATAATTCACATGGTGCAATAGGGAAGCCACCAATAATGAGGGGGGGAAGCACTTGTAGATTATCTTGAGGCTTAATAATTTTGGGAAATATTAATAGAGACAACATCGTGATCATTAGAGACTCATCCTTGATCATCAACTCAATGAGAACATAAGGGGAAACACATCGCATGTGCTAGCCAAAGTAATTCACAGATCAAAAATTGTAGCAATCCAACATTTTTCTCCAAATCACATTTACCATGTTTACATATCAAACAACTCAAAAATCAATGAGATAGCCAACAAAGGAATGTCCATGGTTAGAGGAATGTTGAAAAATATTGATGTGGAGGGGACCTCCACACTCTTAGAATTCATCGTATGAAGCCAGACAACTTCAAACTCTAGAAAAATTGGAGCAACAATCCCCACTTAGCACCTCCTAGAACTGCATGTCTTCTCAATTAATGAACTTGAAGGTGTTAGAATGTGCATGATGATGGTATAATGTGTGTAGTGATTGTATAGCGACCACAATTTCAAATGTACAACTTGTCATTATGATGATCATTGTTAGAGTGTTTTCATGATGATCATTGTCATAACAATTGTTATGATGATTAAAACATATGCTTTGTTCAAGGGAAATTGAAATGAATATTTCCACTTAAAAATATGAATTATTTCTCTTTTTTAAATAAATATTTGACTAATTTATTTTTTTCATGTCATAAAACATAAAAATGAATAAAAGAATATCATGATATAGTGGAGGAGACATGTCACGAGGCTTGCAAAATAAAGGAAGAAAGGGTGATGTACAGAATGTTGGATGCTTATAAGTGTGTTTCCCCAAGGATAGGGTTCGAGATGCATAAGGAACCAATGCAAACGACAAGAGACAAATGTGAATGTAAGGGTGGGGAGACAACTTAGGCACAAGTTTGCAAGTAGTGGTGAGCAATGCAAATCAAATAAAAACAATGATATCCACAAAGAAATGGCCAAAGAAAGATAAGAAAGAATGATGCGATTTCAAACTCATGGCGGGGTTAATTGGATTCTCAGGCCTATGAGAAAGACTCAATATGGGTGTCAAAAATTAAGAAAAAGTAGTGCTAACTAGAGTAGCCCAGGATGGATATGCACTACCAACCTTATTGACGTGGCTCAGACGTGTCCATTTTTATGTTGACGTGGCGCTGCCGTGACTAAATAACCTTATTTCCCTGAACAATATTGCCACGGATTTTGTGTCTCGCATAGTCAACGATCGGACGACGGAGATAAGAGATAGACAGCCAAGACGATCTGAGTCGTCCGATGCGGAGAATGACGTCGGTTCTAGGCGGAGATTGCTGATTTGGAGACCGATTGCTACAACTTCTTAATTTCTGAGGCGTTTTTGCATTCCTGGAAAGATTTTGAGTCGGCATTCTCTTTTCCTTGGCGTTTAGAGGACCATTTTAGCTCCTTTTCCGCTTGAAATTCGACACAAGCTATATTTTCTGCTCGCTTTCATTTTGCACAATCTTGGTGCATTTTGGTTCCATTTGGTGCATTCGTGGCGGGGTATGGCTATGGTGGCGAACTCTACGAGAATTCGGCGTTTTTCGAAACAGATATTTGGAAGCTTGCGCAAATATCATTCAATTTCACTGGCGTTTTGTGTTCCGCTGGTGCGTCTTGCCAGGGAGTCGCGAGGCCTTAGGATTGCAGCTGTTTTGTCTATTCTTTTTGGCTCCAGGCTTCGAACTTTGAAAGTTTTAGAATTTCTACTTTCTCGCTGTGATTCGGCGTTTGCCGTGATCCCTTGGACAGTTTGATAAAATTACTGGATTTTCGATTTTCGGAAGAAGATTTGGTAAAGATTGTGAACAAGAACTTAACTGAGAGTAGATTTGTTCAATTCTATGGAACAAAGCTTAAATACTGGAGAACACTTTAAAGCTTAAACAAAGTGGTCTTATATGTCTATATTGTACTGAAGGTCTGATATGCGTATCAGTATCTAAAGAATCTGCTAGAACCCTAAATCCTCGTTTACTTATTCGATATGGGGGCCAGAACTTTGTGACTTTATTTTTCTGAAGCCTTTTCAAAGTACCTTTAGGTCTGGCAAGAAAACAAACAAACAAAAAAAACCTTCAGTGATTGCTTTGATAGTCAAAATATGTGGAAATATCCCTTTATCATGTGGGAATTTAATTTTCTGTAAATTGGGTTTGGAAGATGATTGTGAATGTTATAGTTTAAATATTTTAAGTTTTTTTTTTCTTCTATAGAATAATATTTGGTTAATTTTGATTGAAATTTAGTGATTAAATTGTTAAATATATATATTTGAGTGATTAAATCTATATAATCCAAGATTATATTTGTAACTTTGAGTGTTAAATTTTTATAATGTAAGTGCTTCAATTATTTTTAAGAACATTGAATCCATTTATAAATTCAAAAATGTAATTTAAACAACAATTATCCTTTATATGATCTAATTCTAATGAAAAATACCAAAACTTAAAATGTTGTGTTCAATAAATCTCAATAATTTTTTGTTATTTAATTTTTTTTATTCCATTGAAAACCGGATTCACCCAGTCCTCTACAGGTCTCTGATGTAGAAAGCCACACACAGGATAATGATTCATCATTGCTCGAAGAGAATCTTGAAAAAAAATAGACCGTCAGATTGTCACAATCTTTTCATATTAATCGTTAATTCTTTTGAATTAGTATCTCTTTGTTAGACGTTTTACAAAATGAATATTTTTTTAAGGGGATATTTGGTCTAAGTCCAGTCAAGTCATTTTTATAGATTTAATCATATAAAAAAAAAGTCATTTTTATTATTTTTATTGAAAAACAAAAAGACCTTTGGATTTAAGTACTCTTTCCTCAAGGCACACCCACAGTAAAGGAAGCAAAGTATTCAAAAGAATATTAGAAGACTTTGGGGAAGCCTGGAAAAAAATCAACCACTCCAAGTCCATGATATATTTCTTCAACACTAATCGAGCAATTCAGCGCAACCTAGCCAATATTTTGGGGTTTGAACGCAAAAAGCTCCCAACGAAATACTTGGGAATCCCCCTAATGGAAAGAGCCCGCACCAAGGCCACGTGGGAAGGAGTTATCTGCAAACTGCAGGAGAGGGTAAAAAATTGGACATATAGAGCCCTAAACCTGGCTGGAAAGCTTATCCTCACTAAAACGGTTCTTCAAGCAATCCCGACGTTTATGATGTCAATGTTCCCAACCCCTAAAGGAATTCTACAAAATATAAGAGCCATCCAGCGAGACTTCCTATGGCACAACACAGAACATAAAAAGAAATGGGCCCTAGTGGCCTGGGATAAGGTATGCAGACCAAAAAGCAAAGGCAGTCTGGGGTTACAGGACCCACAGGGAACCAATGAGGCCTATGGGGCAAAGCTCTGGTGGAGATGGGTAAAAGACAATTCGGTACCGTGGAAAAACCTATGGAAGGCCAAGTATGGCTCGAACATAAGCGACCAGGAGTGAATTCGTTTCATGGGTGCAAGGGAGGGATCAACCATCTAGAATCTTGCCTGGCGCAACAAGCACTAGATCCAGAAACACAACTCATGGGAAGTTGGAAATGGTAGAACATCAATGTTTTGGGAGGACGTGTGGCAACAGGAACCCAAAATTAAAAATCTGGATGGAGAGAACCTTCAACAGGTAATGATTGGGAAAGGCAAAACAAAAATCCATCCTTACTGGAAGCAAAGGGAAGGCAGTGCTAGGTGGGAGATCTAGGACAAACTTAAGCCACAAATAGAGCCCAGATTGAAACAATCACGAAAGAGGTGGAGGAGGAATTGGGAAAAAGGAAAATTGAGGTCTCGGAAGAAGAGGACCAATTGAGGTGGGGTAGGAAAAATTGGGGTGAATTCAACTTAAAAGAAACACGGTATTACATCGCGGGTCAGGACCAATAAAATCTAGAGAAACAGTGGGAAATTTTTTGGAAAATCCTCCAATGGCCAAAAATCAAAATGTTCAAATGGCTTGTTCTACACAACCGAATTCTAAATTGGGAGAACCTCATGAAAAGGGGTTTCATAGGGCCCTCTCGCTTCCATATCTGTCTAGACAAGGAGGAAACAACTAACCACCTCCTCGATGAATGTAGTAATACAACAGAGATTTGGGATTGGGTGGTAGGTATCTTCCGCCAATCCAATAGGATCTGGGGGAACATCAATGCAACCATTAACAAATGGAATGAGATGCAACCATTAACACATGGAATGAGGGTTACAGTGAAAATGAAATGGTGAACCTCTACTGGACTCTAACGTCGGGGATGATCATCTGGGTAATCTGGAAAGAACATAACATACGCATCTTCAAGAATGAAAGCATACCAATAGAGAGGATAAAGGAGACAATAGTCTCTCAAATAAGAGAAACGGTGTAGAGACATAGCTGCAAGATGGAGAAAGTGCAACTGAAGGACCAAGACTTCCGGATCCTGGACCTTTTCCAACTGAAATATTGGCGCACCAGCCTAACTATAGGGTGCAACCCGAAACTCCAGATAGCAGCCCGCAACTAGACTCCCCCTCCATCAGAGTTCCTCAAACTAAACTTTACGGGGTGGAAAAAAGAAATCCAGGGGTGGCAGGGGCATGCGACGTGATCAGAGACAGTGGCAACAACATCATCCAATTGTACGTTGGAAGCATGGGAAACTCAACCAACAATGTGGTGGAATTTGGAGCCTTGGAACTTGGCCTCAAAATCCTAAGTCACGAAAGGATGACAAACATCATCGTGGAAGGTGACTCCACCCTGGTTATCAACACGGCAAAAAGAGTCCAAAACGGCACCAAAGTGGGAAAGGTTCGGCACCATTGGCGCCTAGCACACTGCCTACAGAAAATCCAGGAACATCTAAGAACTATAAACACAATGGAGTTGCGTTGGGTGCACAGGTCAACGAATTCGCTAGTGGATAGGCTCGTCAATGAGGGGGTCGGCAAGGAAGAATCAGAACTAGATGACACCTAGATCAACATTCTGGATGGGCAATTGATAACACACTGCAACCACCTTGTGGCAAAATATTGCCAAGGCAGATTAAGCTTGGAAGGTCACATCAAGGAGAATGTCGCAAGGCCCCACGAAAGGTGTGCAGGCCCCATGCAGGATAGGATGGCCCAATACTCTGATGCTAATCATCATGCAAGATTATAATAAGCTATAGACAAACGAATGGAAGCAAGGCCAGTATGCCATTAAGAGGCATGGGGAAAGCATGAGTGAAAGGCCAAGCAACAAGTCACATGCAACGAATGATGTAAGTCATGTGGGGTAGATGATAACCCAGATAGACCCACCAGGACAGGTACAGGTACAAAGAGAAGCACAACTAGATCATAAGTGAGCAAGGGCAGTAACTACATAGGGACAATGGACAAGACATCATGACCATCCGAGCCTTAACAGGAAAATTGATGGAAGCGCACAACAGCATGAGAAAACCAATATTGAAAGGACGGGCTCGCAACAGGGAAAGGTCAATAAGAAAAGGGACAACAAAAATAGATGCAATCAGAAGGAGTGCAACAACAGGGATTTTCATACAGTCTAAGGGAGGGACAGGAAGAATACTTGGGAAGTGAGGCACGGGCTAAGTAACCAGCACGGGAGTTGCAACACGTAGAGTAGGATGTCGTGTCTAAAGGAAATGCACAGGAAAAGGAACCTTCCTGGGAAGGAACTCCCGAATAGTCCAAGGCGACAAATAAGAATG
Source organism: Picea sitchensis (assembly GCA_010110895.2). Taxonomy (NCBI): domain Eukaryota; kingdom Viridiplantae; phylum Streptophyta; class Pinopsida; order Pinales; family Pinaceae; genus Picea; species Picea sitchensis. The sequence continues at coordinate 69,755 of SNQJ01S0030031.1, forward strand.
GCACAGGCTGCGAAGGATGCGAAGGGCACCTTCCAAACTCGGGTTGCACCAAAGGGGATGGAAACCATCACCCGGTCGGAGAAGGACTTAAAGAACAAGTGCAAAGGTAAAGCGTAAGATGCTTTGGTACATGAAGCAGACTAGGTAACTGATCCAAAAGCCACACAACCCAGGGAAACCCTCTTCCACAAAACGGTGGAGATGGCGTGGCCAACTAAGATGATGATCGGAAAAGTAATTTCAAAGAGTGAAGAAGCCAGGCAGGAGGAAAACAATACAATGTTGGACAAGATCCTGCATCGCCTCAACAGTCTAGAAACTATTACCAAGCTGTTAGTAGAGGTAGAGAATGACCAGAAAAGCAAGATGGAGCATTGGGTTGCCGAGTTCCACCTCTACCTACATTATGTACATCACATGGAAATCGTTCTCGCCAATGGACATGATGCACCAACTCAAATCAGGAAGACTCGCATGACCTCACAGAAGGAAGATAACAAGAACCAGGTGAATGGTGGGAAGGAGCATCCCCAGGTGCAAAAACACTTCATCGTTCTAGATTAATGAATTGGCAGTCTATAGGAAGTCATGCGAGGCCTAGTTAGGTTAGCATGAATATCTCTCTTGCTCTAGTTTAGGAGGATTTTTTAGTCTCTTCCTTTATATATATGCTCTTTTCTCCAACTGAACTTGGAAGGTCTAGTTTGGTTTTCCTTGGTGGCAGACGAGAACCATCCCTCGCTAATTACAACTTGCACAACTAGGGACCCCTTGGCCTGGTTTCCTTCTAGGTAGACCAGGAGGCCCACCTTTTGTATCATATTATCTTCAATAATAAAGATCCTTATGCTCACTTACAAAAAAATAGGTACTCTTTCCCCAAAGATTATCATTTCATATAGCAAACTGATAGTCCATGGGTGTGGGCCTCCCATGTAAATCTCAACCTTGAAGCTCTAGGATTCAAGGTTCAACAAACATAGTCTTAGATTGCAATTTGCATGATGTGATTCTCAACCTTTAAGCTTAACCCCCAAAGTGTTATTGTGGACATAGTTTATGAATATCTAGTAGTGAGATCTTAGGGGAGTAGTATATGCTTATATTGGGAGTGATCACTATGGGTGCAATCTTTATTTGTCTCAGAGTCTCAGCAAATAGAATTGTTAGCTTGTTTTCTTTTTTACTTTTTGCAATCCTATTTGGAAATGCTTAAAGTTTTATATCTCAAATATCAAAGTTTTTTTTTTTTTTTGTAAGCAAGATTTTGTATTACTATAAGAGTCCTTCTCAGAACCAGGTCCAAAATACATAGACAGAGTTAAAAGGTTGTAATTACTGAACTGCTCCAGGAGGAGAAACCAATTCAGCCAACCATAGATAGCCAAAAAGGAGTATAAACTGTTCCTGACAATGCTAAAGATAACTAGAAATTTAACTACCATGGGAACCACCAGAATTAAAGCAGGGGACAAACACAGTGTAGTCTGGAACATACTCAGGCAGAGTGCCAACCCATGGTTCCTCAGCGACAGGTGTCCCACCGGTCCATTGCATGTCCATG
>SNQJ01S0030031.1:82263-99791 GCA_010110895.2 Picea sitchensis
TTATTTATTTAATGAAGTGAAACATGCCCAGTCACCAACACCTCCATCTCTTACTCATTAAAAAAATCTAAATCAAAAACCTTAAAAACAGTAAAAATCCAAATCATATAAAAAAAACCTAAAAAACAAGTTACAGTTAAAAAAAACTTAAAATTAGTAAAACACTTAAATTTAAAATAATCACTTTAATCACCCATTTTAATGACTAACATACATCTTTTTTCTTGCAAAAAAAAATTAATGTCTAAAATCATAACTTTTCATTTACTATGACGATAAAGAATATTTGAAGCATATCAAATCTTGTGCCTTAAAAACTCATCTATAATTAAAAGACTATTAATTTTGGTCATTTTCATAGAAATTAAAAATTAAGTCTTTTTTATAATTAAAAATAATAATAATAACTTTGCACTTTTATTTTTTAAAGTGATTGTGATTTAATGGATTGTGGGGTTGATGGATTTAATGGATTATGGCAGTTGATGGAGTGTGAAAGTCTAATATTAAAGATTAGGTAGGGATTATTGCATTTGTCCTTATAAACAACACTACTCCATGTAATGCATTAAAGTATGTGTCCTTATAAACAACACTACTCCATGTTATGCATTGAAGTATGGATATGTAGAGAATATAAATGTGACTTTGAGTTCATACTCATATCATTTATGAAAAAAATTATCTTTTTGTTTATTGGATTTTGGATTTATTTTGTTTTATCAAATTATTTTTCAAATAATCGGTTGATGGAGTTGGTTATGATGTTTTATAGTATTGAGTATAATAATAATTGGTTACAAGTTCAAAACCTAAGCAAAATCTTCATCTTTTTGAGCACCTACTATGTAACATTCATTTTCCTAAATTCCTAATTATATGTAATTAATCATAGTGAATGATTGTCATGCCATGGCATGTGAACAATGTAAATGTATTGTTATTTTAATTAAGATTTCCAACAACTAAGTGTGGAGATGAAGTCTTGACTATCGGTCATGATACCACTAGAGGAAAGGGTGAGGAAACCTATAGAGGGGTTCATCATGCTAAAGATGGCCCAAACCTCCTTGTTGATAATATTTGATATTTATATTATTTTCCTCAGCATCAATTTCAAAGCAAATCAGTTAATGAGGAAGGATGGTAGTTGGGAAACCAACTACCCCAAATAATTCTAGGCATGGGATATTAGACTAGGACAACTGAAACTGTCAGCCAAAGATACCACTGGACCATTTCTTCAAATCAGATTGACCCATGGGTTTTATTCTAACAAAAGGAAGGGGACGGATCAAGAACCTTCCCTAATGATGCGTGCAAGAGAAGCACACGAGGGTAGATAGGAGATCAGGAAGGAAATGTGGGATAAGATAGAGAACTCAAGAGAGATCGGATGGGAGAAAGAGGATGGAATGTGTAAAAACACAACAACCAGAAAGAGCGGGAGCTCTAAATATTAGATGGGAGAATCCAGAGACCCGATCTGAGTTGGGAAGGCTGCAAGGTTGATACTGTGAAGGTATATGGTAAACCTTGTTAAACCCTGAGCTAGTTGGGTGTGAGAATATCTCTACCAAGAGTGGTGTGAAGGAGAATGTCCTTCACAAATTGTTGAGAACCAAAGAGAGACAGATTCCCTGGTGGTATCATGGCTTGGCACGGGGGTGGCCTATTGTTGAAGTGATTGAGCATTTATAGCCTACGGTTGGGTGGACAGGCAAACACGCACAGTCAGTTGGATGGAAAAAACTTGAAATATATAAGGATTTCTTACCCTGTCTAGTTTAATTGAAGGTAAAGGATTGATGCCTGTAATGTTCTTGTAATCATGTATACAAGTTTTATGGGCTTGTCTTTGTCCAATTGGAAGCCAATATGCTTGCATAATAATGTATATGAATATATTTGTCTGTATATAGCACATATGAACATGAATACACTATAGCATTCTTAAATAAAATAAAGTAAATCGGTGAATGAGCCTCTTGCATATGTAGTCGATTATCTGCAACAGTTTGTTTCCTGTGAGAGGAATTCAGACAGATAAATTAAGAGATGGATGATAAAATCCAAGAGGAAATTCCTTATCTAGTTTTGTAATATCCCCAAGGAGGAGCCCTATTGTAATCATGTTTAGGAATTGTAAATCATGTTTTGTAGGCTAGTAAGCCAAGTATTGATAAGATGGTGGGCTTATGTGTTTATTACGCTAGAGAGCCTAAGTGTTAAAGGCCAGGAGCTTGTTTTTGTATATGTAATATGCATAAAATTAATAAAGATTAAACATCGTTGCATGCAAATCGACCACAAAGAAAGAGTGATGGGAGACTAAGCTTCCACAGGGTGGGTAAGGGAAAGGGGGATGAAAGGTTGGAAAGAGGGGATAAGTTTAGGGGCTTAATTCCTTGAGAATAATATTTTTATTATTATTCCAAATCTGTGTGACAAACATGTTTTTATCCCAAGTCCCGGGAGAGGCAACGCATGCAGCTCCAGCGTGTGAAAAAGGGAATGCATACTTGATAGAGGGCATGCAGCTTCATGGGCGACATGTGTCGGCCCAGGAACATGCAATTTAACCCAATAATTGATCCATGATGGGGGTTCGTTTTCCATTCTGTGATCGACTGTCAAAAACCATAAATTATATCTGGTCTATGCATTTGGCCTCCATCATCGACCTCTTCTTAATTTTCTTGCGACACACCCTGAAAACAAGAATCGTGAAGATGACCAGTGTATTCCCATGAATCCTATGGCCTCTGTATTCGACCTTTGAAAATATTCACGCATACACCAAAGACCCGAAATCCGTGAACTGTCTGTGTCTTATGTGGAACACGACACGTGGGTAATTGCCTGAGTGTGTTGTGTCTTAGCATCTGGCCATTGCCATTTTCGGGCCTATGCTCATTTTCTGTTGTGGTTGTCATCCTTGTGTCAACTGAGTTTTGAAGTTGTTGTGATTGCCCTCACCCAGTTGGAATTGAGTCGAAGAGTGTGTTGAAGAAGAGGGTTGTCAGGCCCGTGGTAGAAGAGGGAGGTTGGTAGGCCTGTGAGAAACTCTCTCTAGGTGTGAGAGAGTCTGTTGGGAAGTGGTTTTCTCACAGAGAAAGTCCAACACCAGCTACAGAGCTCTGAGAATTCTTGATCTGGCTTGTTGCTGAGACCCATAGAGGGAGGTGAAGCACCGATGGATTGTGCTTGTGAAGGTGTATACTCTCGGGTGGAACAAGCATGTGGGGAATGGGATCCTTGAGTAGTGGGCGTAAGAAATCTCCTAGAGAGAATCCTTTCGGTTTCTCTATGTCATTTTCCTATAACCTCAGCCTAGTATAGGATTCCCTTGCCTTGTGTGGAGCTTAGTCCCAGCTCGATGGTGACCCACTGCTGAGTGAGATGAGTAGCATGGTCTAAGGATGGGAGGTTCATGGAAGGTATGCATGTAGTTGGTTGAGCTAATACAGTTTCAAAGATAAGTATATGCATGTGTTTAATTTAAATTAAAATGCATGTATGTGATGCTTGCAATATTATCATGTATTTTGTTGCAATTATGAATTACTGTTATTTCCATTATTTTTGTATGTTAGCAGTAATCCTATGATTACTCTGTATTATTTAGTTAAATGTGTTAATTTGATTTAATGCATTATATATATAGGTATGAGAATTTTTCTATGTAGTAGCATTTCCCAGTCATGGGGTTGATGGATGAGGATGTTACAATATGGTATCATAGCCAAGGTTTCAACGCTGATCCTGGATTGGCTGGATAACTGGTCTTTGGACCCAAGGTTTCGAGTGGAAATGGTGTTTGGATGGAACTGATTTTGAAGCTCATGAGGAGTAGTAGATTAAAATGAAAGTTGGTGTGGTATTTGACCATAGAGAGAGAGTGTTCAACACTTGGGGTGTTGGAGACGTAGGATCTGTTTGGGAAAAAGGAGAGTCCTTTACGACCATCAGATCTGGAGAAGGTGAAGGAAAGTTATCCTGGAAGCCTTTCAGAGTTCAACAATCGGGAGAAGTGGATTGCGTTGAGGCACAAACTCTCAAAGTCTTGAAGTAGATCGCAATCATCTAATTGCGATGGACACGCATTAGTAGATCGTGAACTCCGGAAGAAATCGCTCTAGGCAAAAGCGAGTGTGGATGAGTTGAAACTCCTGAAACCCAAATAGCCGAAGTGGTGAGTCATGATGATGTCACCTAGAGGTGACGTGGAAACATGAGATGTGTGCCACATGTCAGTGGGTTTAGAACCCATGGAAGATTGAAATGGCATTTGGAACGTGACAAGTGGCACCCATATGAATGGGCCACATATCAGTCACTGGTATGCTGCCATGTGGCATCCTGTGTGAGAAGGGTTAGTCCGGAAAATGTTATGTAACGTAGTTAAAGTTCAGAGGACCCACAGTGGCGTTGATCATGATACATCAAGATCAACGGCCAGAAGGAATTGCAGGGACCCAAGTTGCATGGAAGTTAATTCTCTAATACGGTCCTGGAATCCAAACAACAGTTTCACTGAGGGGTTACATGTTAGCATCAAGAGAATTGCGGGATGAAAGGAGGGTTACTCCAAAACACTGTTGCATGCCCCTAGATTTGGGAAAATGTTAAGTGATGTAACGTAATAATGTCACCTAAGGCAACGTGGAAGTGTTCAGAGATTAATGGTTTAGGGTGTGCGGATGTGAAATATTCTGAAGTCCTGGAACTCAGATGCCTAAGGTTCCATAGCGAGCGTCAGTCGTTGGATGCTGGGTAGACATGGACTGTTGATCCACCCTACTGTATGAGTTCAATAACTCGAAACTCTGAGTGATTGTCGTATTGCGCTTTGAAAATTTCCAAGGCCAAAGGCCCGAGTACGCGGTTATTGATCTAACGAATGGTCACGACCCATGGTCGTGTGGGTTGGGGAGTGAGAGAAAGGGGCTAGTGCCTGAAAAATTAGCAGAGCAGAGCTCCAAAAGAAGAAATATGCAAGGATTCTTGATTGGAGGAGAATCACAGAGGATGAAAGCTGAACGTTTTCTTGAATCAGATTTGTTTATGAATGTTGTGTGATTTGTTAAGAAATAATGGCCAGACAAATTATGGTTGTATGCACATTATGGTTGCAGAATTTTAACGAGTGCCAGAACCGAGTAGAATTTTCACTTAGTGCAAAAGAAATGGAAGAGGCACAGATTGCTTCCCATTCTGAGGATGAAGCAAAAGGAATGGATGTCCATCTGGGAGTTGAAGGATTGAACTCCAATGGACATGGAGATGAGTTAGATAAGGAAGGAAATATAATGAAAATCATTGAAAGATTGCAGAAAGATGCCAAAATTCACCGAGCAAATAGAAGAAATCTCATGAAATCTAAGGAACAATAGGGAGAATTCAACTTAAAGTTGATGAAGAGCCTGGAAAGGATTGAAAAGAAATTGTATAAGGAGAGTGACTCAAGAAAAATAGGGAGTCTCAAGATCCCTGAGAAGAAAAAGAGATCAAGAAGTGTTAGCAGGCATCGTCGTCACTCCCCGAAACACTCCAATAAGAAGGCACGCAGAAGTTAAAGCTCATCTCCTACAAAAAAGCATAGGAGATCTGGAGTGGATGAAATGAAGGGATAAATGAACAATATTAAGCCTCCTACGTTTGATGGAGAACATAAGAAGGAGGAAGATGCCGAAACATGCTAAACATTAAGTGGAATTTGAGAGTTGCCCAAGTCAGGAAGAAAAGTTATGTTGTTAAAAAAAGAACCCACAGAGAGTTTAAAGTGGGAGAGCATGTTTTTCCTGAAAGTGAAAGCCAATAGAAGTTCCCTGAAAATAACATTGAAGGTATTCATGTGGCTAGAGGTTTATTCATTACACACCTGATGTTTATGGATGATTTTATTTTGTTTGGGAATAGTAACTTTGATGAGTGGGAAGTTTTTAAGGAGCTTTTGGAGCTTTTTTTTAAAGTGACAGGGATGGTCTTTAGTACTTGAAAGTCAGTTTATTTAGAAGCTGGGTAGGAAGTTGTTGAACTTGAATTGATAAAAGAATTTACTCATGATATAGAATTAGTTGAAGAAGGTTTTAAGTACTTGGGGTTCTTCTTAAAACCAAACTATTACTCTAGATTGGATTGGATTTGGCTGGAGAAAAAATTTGATAAAAGAATTTTGATTTGGAGTCACAGATGGATCTCTTTAGGGGGAAGGGTGATTCTTGTTAATTTGTTCTTGAAAACATTTATGTTTATTGGATTTCCATGGAAAAGATCCCAAAAAGTGTTTTAAACAACATTATAAAGAGAATGTTTAGCTTCTTGTGGTCAGGTAAAAAAGTTATTGAAGGTATGCATTTGACAAGCTGGAAAAAAATATCTTTTCTTTAGGGAAATCGTTGGTAGGAAAAAGTTTTTGGTGATGTATTATGATGCCTAGTATTTGACATGAAGTGATGATTAAAAATATATTAAGAAGAAATCAGTGGAGGAGTTGTTCAGACAAGGTAGGATTTCTTGGTCAGGTACATCAAACTTTTGGAGAGCACTTACTACTTATTTATCGATAATAACAGATTGGTTGGTTTGGAAGACTAGGAATGGGAGGGGTATTATAATTGATTCTGATCCTTTGGTAGGTTCACATACTTATTATAAATTTTCAAAGAATCTTATCTTGAATTTGAAGACCCAAGGGATTGAATTCCTAGCAGAAGTTGGGACTAGTGAGGTGGAGGATATAAATTTTACAAGATGGAAAAAGGTTGACTCACTAGGGTTGGAAGGAGATCAAAAAGAGGAATGGAATAACTTTTTTAAGGGCTTGGTTGGATCGGTTTTGTGCTAAATAATTCCAAAGATAATTTATTGTGATCCTGGGACACAAAAAGGGGACAGGTCAATGCTAATCTTGCTTACAAAGCTCAAATGTTGGAGATGAGTGAAGTTGAACCTTGTTTTGGGTATAATGAACTATGGAACTAGCAATTACCCTTAAAAGTTAAATTGTTTGTTTGGCTAATGTCGGATTAGAGAATTCTTACTTGGGAAAATTTGAACAAAAGAGGTTTTATTGGGTCGAGTAGATGTGTCTTGTGTAGGATTAGTGAGAAATCAGTGTTTCACCTTTTTGTGGAGTGCAGGTTCATCAAGGATATCTGGAATACAATTTCAAAGGATTTAAATTTAGTTAGTCTTTGGGAAGGAGTTCAGATTGCATATTTTTGTCAAAATTGGTTAAAAAAAAAGGAAAATGGAAATGAAATACCTTCTTTCATCTTTTGGGAGATGTGGAAACACAGAAATTTGGTAATCTTTGAAGATTTAGCTCCTAATTTGGTCAGAGTTATCAACTATATTTTACAAGATTTGGGTGCATTAAAAGTCACACAGTGCAATAAGACAAGAAGGATAGGCAGACGACCACCCTTTCTGGATTGGAATTTAGCTATGGGGTTTTTTCATGGAGCCTCACAACATAAAGGTTTAAACTCTGAGGCGGATACTCTTTTAAAGTGTCCAATATTAAGTAGCTACAGATTAAAAATGAGTTATGATAGAGGTACCAATACAAGGGGTGGACTCCTAGCTTTATGGGCTTTACTCCTACCACGAATGCACGAAATTGACCTAAAATTCAACAAGATTGTGCAAAACGAATATAAACATATACTTGATGCCGAATTACGCGGAAAAGAGCTACAGTGGTGCTCTGAACGCCAAGAAAAATGGCGCGCCGAGTCAAAATCTCGTAAACATTGCAAAACAGCGTCAAAATTTGGAGAAGTTGCAACAATCGATCTCTGAATCAGCAAATTAATGGAAAATTATTCCATGTATGATGTATCCCCCCTTAGCTCGTTTTGTTGCGAAATCATATACAGTAGAATGTCTCTATAATTGGGACAACCATCCTCTCCACTGGGAAAACCGTGCTCTCATTTAGTCAAATTAAATTAATTGAATCTTTTATCTCTTTCTGTTTTAATCTTTAATATGATTCCGATTTAATGGATCATGGATCACTCTCATGCGTGTGAAACTCAAAAATTAGGTAGGGATTAATGGAGGGTGTATTTTAAACATGTTATGATTTTGGTATTTTAATTTTTTTAAATTGAGTTACTAATAATTAGAATTGTAAATTTTAAATGTTAAGAGTGTATAATTTAATTATAATAAAGGTTTTTAGGAAGACAATCTATTTTTTAATTAAAAATTCAAATTTAACAATAAAAAAATTGTAATTCCAACAATTTTTATTATTTGATTATGTTGAAATTGTTTAAAAAATGAAAATTATATAATTTTTGGAATTGTCCATTTTCATTTTTTCTACAAACAACCCTCATATTATGCATTTACTTATAAAATTAATTGAATCATAGAGTGTGAAAGAAATTACTTGAATCATGGCGGGTGAAAGTCAAAGATTAGGTAGAGAATCTTGCATTTTTCCTTATAAACAATACTACATTCTTTGCATTAAGGCATGGATGTGTAGAAAATACAAATGTGACTCTTAGTTCATTCATATCATTTAGATGATTTTGAATGTGACTTCCAAGAAAAATCTTATCTTGTATGTGTTTATTGAATCTTGGTTTTACCTTGTCTCATTCAATCATTTTTCAAATAATTAGTTGATGGAGTTGGTTATGATTTTTTATATTATTAAGGATAATGGTATTTGGTTACAAGTTCAAAACCTAAGCAAAAGCTTCAGGAGTACATAATGAGTGAATCATGAAGTGTGAAAGTCAAAGATTAGGTAGAGATTCTTGCATTTTTCCCTATAAACAAGAGTGCATAATATGCATTGAAGTATGGATATGTAGAGAATACAAATGTGATCTTCAATACATAATCATATCATCTAAATGATTTTGAATGTGGCTTCTGGGAAAAACCATACCTTGTGTTTGTTTATTGAATCTTGGATTTATCTTCTCCCATCAAATCATTTTTTCAAGTAATTGGTTTGTGGAGATGTTTATGATCTTTTATAATATTGAGTATAATGGTAATTGGTTATAAGTTCAAAATATAAGCAAAAGATTCAGCCCCTTGAGCACCTATTACATAATGAGTGAGCTACATGTGTGTATCTATTAGGTTGCACTTAGCATGCCCTAGTTAAGTTACTTTTAAAATCAATTGATGTTGAGGGAATTGAGCCATTAAGCCTCCTAGATATCGTCTTTACCATAAACTATATAGTGCATGTGACTACATGAAGTCACTTTTCAAGTATCATTGGAAAAATTGTTAAGCCTCCTAGATGTCATCTTTACCATAAACTATCTAGTGCATGTGACTACTTGAAGTCACTTTTCAAGTAATTCACTGGAAAAATTGACTACATGATCTTTTACAAATTGTGTATAATTGGTAAGGAATTATACCTTTTATACAAAGTGTTTTTGTAAATAAGGTGTATCGTTGTATGTGGCTTGTCAATAACAATTTTCGTAATCTATATAGAAAAGTTGGATATGATAAACATAAGAATCATAGAACCTTGTGTAAGTTGAACAAAACAGAAATCAAAAGTGAATGATAAGCATAAGCATCATGGGGCCTATGTAAATTTAACAAAAAGGAGAATCAAAAGTGAATGATGAGCCCAATAGTGGGCATTTCATATGGATCCTATCCACCACAAGGTGAGTAGATTTTTCCCTCTTGCATTATTTAATAGGTAATTTTTGAAACTATATACTTTAAAATCTAGAAGTATTACAATTTCCCTAAACGCATTATGGGCCATAAGCATCATATTTATCGAAATTGTGTATTTATGATTTTAAAAGAATTAAACCTTAATAAATATCCAAACACACCAGTGCCTTCCCCACTAAACCATAACCTCATTTTCCTAATTTCATGTGTTAGTATTGTGTTTCTTCACATTCATAAGAAAGGTACTCCTTGTCTCAATAACCATGATGATAAACACTAGGCCACAAACATGAGACCAAACACTATAAATTAGCACACTTAACCAATTCCTCCAACAAATGTCTCTTAACCGAGGTGGCCAATGCATAGGGAGTCATATTTGATTCTACATGACATAAAGAAATATAATTCACATGGTGCAATAGGGAAGCCACCAATAATGAGGGGGGAAAGCACTTGTAGATTATCTTGGGGCTTAATAATTTTGGGAAATATTATTAGAGACAACGTCGTGGTCATTGGAGACTCATCCTTGATCATCAACTCAATGAGAACATAAGGGGAAACACATCGCATGTGCTAGCCAAAGTAATTCACAGATCAAAAATTGTAGCAATCCAACATTTTTCTCCAAATCACATGTACCATCTTTACACATCAAACAACTCAAAAATCAATGAGATAGCCAATGAAGGAATGTCCATGGTTAGAGGAATGTTGAAAAATATTAATGTGGAGGGGACCTCCACACTCCTAGAATTCATCCTATGAAGCCACACAACTTCAAACTCTAGAAAAAATGGAGCAACAAGCCCCACTAAGCACCTCCCAGAAGTGCATGTCTTCTCAATTTAATGAACTTGAAGGTGTTAGAATGTGCATGATGATGGTATAATGTGTGTAATAATTGTATAGTGACCACAATTTCAAATGTACAACTTGTCATTATGATGATCATTGTTAGAGTGTTGTCATGATGATCGTTGTCAAGCATTGTTATGATGATCAAAACATATGCTTTGTTCAAGAAAAATTGAAATGACTATTTCCACTTAAAAATATGAATTATAAAGATTTAAATTCTCCCACCCCTCTCTTTTTTAAATAAATATTTGACTAATTTATTTTTTTCATGTTATAAACCCTGAAAATGAATAAAAGAATATCATGATATAGTGGAGGAGACATGTCACGAGGCTTGCAACTATGTACCAAACACATGGAACAAACCTATGCAAAATAAAGGAAGAAAGGGTGATGTACAGAATGTTGGATGTTTATAAGTGTGTTTCCCCTAGGATAGGGTTCGAGATGCATAAGGCAACTATGTACCAAACACATGCAACAAACCTATGAAAAATAAAGGAAGAAAGGGTGATGTACAGAATGTTGGATGCTTATAAGTGTGTTTCCCCAAGGATAGGGTTCGAGATGCATAAGGAACCAATGCAAACGACAAGAGACAAATGTGAATGTAAGGGTGGGGAGAATAGAAATTAGGCATAAGTTTGCAAGTAGTGGTGAGCAATGCAAATCAAATAAAAACAATGATATCCACTATGAAATGGCCAAAGAAAGATAAGAAAGAATGATGCGATTTCAAACTCATGATGGGGTTAATTGGATTCTCAGGCCTATGAGAAAGACTCAATATGGGTGTCAAAAATTAAGAAAAAGTAGTGCCAACTAGAGTAGCCCAGGATGGATATGCACTACTAACCTTATTGACGTGGCTCAGACGTGTCCATTTTTATGTTGACGTGGCGCTGCCGTGACTAAATAACCTTATTTCCCTGAACAATATTGCCACGGATTTTGTGTCTCGCATAGTCAACGATGGGACGACGGAGATAAGCGAAAGACAGCCAAGACGATCTGAGTCGTCCGATGCGGAGAATGACGTCGGTTCTAGGCGGAGATTGCTGATTTGGAGACCGATTGCTACAACTTCTTAAATTTTTGAGGCGTTTTTGCATTCCTGGAAAGATTTTGACTCGGCATTCTTTTTTCCTTGGCGTTAAGAGGACCATTTTAGCTCCTTTTCCGCTTGAAATTAGACACAAGCTATATTTTCTGCTCGCTTTCATTTTGCGCAATCTTGGTGCATTTTAGTTCCATTTCGTGCATTCGTGGCGGGGTATGGCTATGGCGGCGAATTCTACGAGAATTCGGCGTTTTTCGAAACAGATATTTGGAAGCTTGCGCAAATATCATTCAATTTCACTGGCGTTTTGTGTTCCGCTGGTGCGTTTTGCCAGAGAGTCGCGAGGCCTTAGGATTGCAGCTGTCTTGTCTTTTCTTTTTGGCTTCAGGCTTCGAACTTTGAAAGTTTTAGAATTTCTACTTTCTCGCTGTGATTCGGCTTTTGCCGTGATCCCTTGGACAGTTTGATAAAATTACTGGATTTTCGATTTTCGGAAGAAGATTTGCTAAAGATTGTGAACAAGAACTTAACTGGGAGTAGATTTGTTCAATTCTATGGAAGAAAGCTTAAATACTGGAGAACACTTTAAAGCTTAAACAAATTGGTCTTATATGTCTATATTGTAGTGAAGGTCTGATATGCGTATCAGTACCTAAAGAATCTGCTAAAACCCTAAATCCTCGTTTACTTATTCGATATGGGGGGCAGAACTTTGTGACTTTATTTTTCTGAAGCCTTTTCAAAGTACTTTTAGGTCTGGCAAGAAAACAAACAAACAAAAAAACTTCAGTGATTGCTTTGATAGCCAAAATATGTGGAAATATCCCTTTATCATGTGGGAATTTAATTTTCTTCTGTAACTTGAGTTTGGAAGACGATTGTGAGTGTTATAGTTTAAATATTTTAAGTTTTTTTTTCTTCTAAACAATAATATTTGATTAATTTTGATTGAAATTTAATGGTTAAATTGTTAAATACATATATTTGAGTGATTAAATCTATATAATCTAAAAATATATTTGTAATTTGAGTGTTAAATTTATATAATATAAATATCCCAATTATTTTTAGAAACATTGAATCCATTTATAAATTAAAAAATGTAATTTAAACAACAATTATCATTTATATAATCCAATTCTGATGAAAAATACTAAAACTTAAAATGTTATCTTCAATAAATCTCAATAAACAACTTTTATTTAATTTATTTATATCCGAGTGAAAACCGGATTCACCCAATAAACAACTTTATTTAATTTATTTATATCCCAATAAACAACTTTTATTTAATTTATTTATATCCTCTACAGATATCTGATGTAGAAAGCCACACACAGGAATAATGATTGATCATTCCGCGAAGAGAATCTTGAAAAAAATAATAGACCGTCAGATTGTCACAATCTTTTCATATTGATTGTTAATTTTTTTGAATTAATATTTTTTTGTTAGACATTTTATAAAATGATTATTTTTTTGGGGGGATATTTGGTCTAAATCCACTTAGAAATTGTTAGATTTGAGTGATTATTTTTGTAAAGTGTTCCAAAAAAATCAGCATACTGAATTCATTTCTATATTAAAAATGAATTTTAAATAACAAAAAATAATACAACATAATGATTCATGTAAATTTATATTGCCGAATTTGGAAAAAAAAACCATTTAATAAAACATCTAAACAACACTTTTTTTTTTTTTCCTTATCCACCTTACTACGAAACGATTCAGACCGATCTATGTACAGTGACAAATTTTAATTTTTATTATAGATAAGAAAAGTCATTTTTATAGATTTAAACATATAAAAGAAAAGTCATTTTTACTATTTTTATTGAAAAACAAAAAGACCCTTCGATTTAAGTACTCTTTCCTCAAGACACACCCACGGTAAAGCAAGCAAAGTCTTCAAAAGAATATTAGAAGACTTTGGGGAAGCCTCGGGGGCAGAAATCAACCACTCATCTATGATATATTTCTTCAACACTAATCGAGCAATTAGGAATCCCCCGGACGGACAGAGCCGGCACCAAGGCCGTGTGGGAAGGAGTTATCAGAAAACTGCAGGAGAGGGTAAAAAATTGGACATATAGAGCCCTAAACCTGGCTGGAAGACTTATCCTCACTAAAACAGTTCTTCAAGCAATCCCGACGTATATGATGTCAGTGTTCCCAACCCCTAAAGGAATTCTACAAAAGATAACAACCATCTAGTGAGACTTCCTATGGCACAACGTAGAACATAAAAAGAAATGGGCCTTGGTGGCCTGGGATAAGGTATGCAAACCAAAACGCAAAGGCAGCCTGGGGTTACAAGGAAAAACTCTAGTGGAGATGGGTAAAAGACAATTCGGTACCATGGACAAACGGATGGAAGGCCAAGTATGCCCCAAACATAAGAGACTAGGAGTGAATTCAATTCATGGGCGCAAGGGAGGGATCAACCATCTGGAATCTTGCCTGGTGCAACAAGCACTGGATCCAGAAACACAGCTCATGGGAAGTCAGAAATGGTAGAACATCAAAGTTTTGGGAGGACGCATGGCAACAGGAACATAGAATGGAAAATCCGGATGGAGAGGAGCTTCAATGGGTAATGATTGGGAAAGGAAAAACAAAAATCCATCATTACTGAAAGCAAAGGGAAGGCAACTCCAGGTGGCGGACCTGGGACAAACTTAAGCCACAAATAGAGCACAGACTGAAACAATCACGAAAGAGGTGGAGGAGGAATTGGGAAAAAGGAAAATTGAGGTCTAGGAAGAAGAGGACCAATTGAGGTGTGGTAGGAAAAATGGGGGTGAATTCAACTTAAAATAAGCACGGTATTACATCACTGGTCAGGACCAAGAAAATTTGGAGCAACAGTGGGAAATTTTTTGGAACATACCCCAATGGCCAAAAATCAAAATGTTCAAATTACTTGTTCTACACAATCGAATTCTAACTTGGGAGAACCTCATGAAAAGGGGTTTCATAGGGTCCTCTCGCTTCCATCTCTGTCTAGACAAGGAGGAAACAACTAACCACCTCCTCAACAAATGCAATAATACAACAGATATTTGTGATTGGGCAGCAGGCATCTTCTGCCAATCCAATAGGATTTGCGCGAACATCAACGCGACCATCAACAACTGGAATGAGGGTTACAGTGAAAATGAAATGGTGAACCTCTACTGTACTCTAACGTCGGGGATGATCATCTGAGCAATCTGGAAAGAAAAGAACATGCACATCTTCAGGAATGAAAGCATACCGACAAAGAGGATAAAGGAGACAATAGTCTCTCAAATAAGAGAAACGGTGCAGAGCCACAACTGCAAGATGGAGAAAGTGCAACTTGCGTACCAAGACTCCCAAATCCTGGACCTTTTCCAACTGAAATATTGGCTCAACATCCTAACTATAGGGTGCAACCCACAACTCTGGATAGGAGCCCGCAACTAGACTCCCCCTCCATCAGAGTTCCTCAAACTAAACTTTGACAGGGCGGCAAAAGGAAATCCAGGAGTGGCAGGGGCATGTGGCGTGATCAGATACAGTGGCAGCAACATCATCCAATTGTATGTTGGGAGCATGGGAAACTAAACTAACAACGTGGAAGAATTTGGAGCCCTGGAACTTGGCCTCAAAATCCTAAGTCACGAAAGCATGACAAACATCATCGTGGAAGGCGACTCCACCCTGGTTATCAACACGGTGAAAAGACTACAAAATGGCACCAGAGTGATAAAGGTTCAACGCCACTCGCGCCTAGCACAATCCCTACAGAAAATCCAGGAACATCAAAGAACTCTGAGCACAATGGAGTTGCGCTGGGTTCGCAGGTCAGCGAATCTACTAGTGGACAGGCTCATCAACAAGGGGGTTGGGAAGGAAGAATCGAAACTAAAAGACACCTGGATCAACATTCTGGATGGGCAACTGATAACAGATTGCAACCACCTTGTGGCAAAAGATCGTCAAGGCAGGTTAAGCTTGGAAAGCCACATCGAGGAGGATATCGCAAGGCCCCGCGGAAGGTGCACGGACCCCACACAGGATAGGATGGCCCAATACTCTGACACTAATCATCATGCAAGATTATAATAAGCAGCAGACCGATGAATGGAAGCAAGGCCAGTATGCCAGTAAGAGGCATGGGGAAAGCACGAGTGAAAGGCCAAGCAACAAGTTGCATGCAACGAATGATGTAAGTCGCATGGGGAAGATGATAACCCAGATAGACCCACCAAGATAGGTACAGGTACGAAGAGAAACACAATCGGATCATAAACGAGCAAGAGCAGTAACCGCACAGGGACAATGGACGACCCATCATAACCATCCGAGCCTTAACAGGAAAATTGACGGAAGCACACATCACTACGAGCAAACCAAGATTGAAAGGACGGGCTCACAGCGGGGAAAGGAAAATAAGAAAAGGGACAGCAAAAATAGACGCAATCAGAATGAGCGCAACAACATGGATTTTCATAGAGTCCAGGGGAGGGACAGGAAGAATACTTGGGAAGTGAGGCACAAGCTAAGTAACCATCACAGGAGCTGCAACACGCAGAGCAGGATGGCGTGTCTAAAGGAAACACACAGGAAAAGGAACCCCCCTAGGAAGGAAGTCCCGAACAGTCCGAGATGAAAAACAAGAATGGCACATGCCACGAAGGATACGAAAGGCACCTTCCAAACTCAGGTTGCGTCGAAGGGGATGGCAACCATCACCCAGTGGGAGAAGGACTTAAAGAACAAGTGCAAAGGTAATGTGCAATATGCTTTGGTACATGAAGCAAACTGGGTAACTGATCCGGGGGCCACGCAACCCAGGGAAACCCTCTTCCACAAAATGGTGGAGATGGCATGGCTAACTAAGATGATGATCGGAAAAGTAATTTCAAAGAGTGAAGAAGTCGGGTAGGAGGAGAACAAGGAAAACAAGAGATTGTTGGATGATATCCTGTGTCACCTCAGTAGTCTGGAAACTATTACGAAACTGTTCGTAGAGGTAGAGAATGACCAGAAAAGAAATATGGAACATTTGGCTACCCAATGCCACCTCTACCTACGTTATGTACATCACATGGACATCATTCCTGCCAACGGACACGGTGCACCAACTCAAATCAGGAAGACTCTCATGAACTTACAAAAGGAAGATAACAAGAGCCAGGCAAATGGTGGGAAGGAGCACCCCCAGGTGCAGAAACACTTCATCATTCTAGATTAATGAATTGGCAGTCTATAGGAAGTCATGCCAAGCCTAGTCAGGTTAGTGTGAGTATCTCTCTCGCTCTAGTTTAGGAGGATTTTTTAGTCTCTTCTTTTATATATATGCTCTTTTCTCCAACTGAACTTGGAAGGTCTAGTCTAGTTTCCCTTGGTGGTAGACCAGAACCATTCCTTGCTAATTACAACTTGTGCAACTAGGGACCCCTTGGCCTGGTTTCCTTCTAGGAAAACCAGGAGGCCCACCTTTTGTATCATATTATCTTCAGTAATATAGACCCTTACACTCACTTACAAAAAAAAAAGTACTCTTTCCCCAAAGATTAGCATTTTATATAACATATCGATAGTCCATGGGTGTGGGCCTCCCATGTAAATCTCAACCTTAATGCTTTAGGGTTCAAGGTTCAACAAACATAGTCTTAGATTGCAATTTACATAATGTGATTCTCAACCATTAAGCTTAACCCCCAAAGTGTTATTATGGACATAGTTTATGAATATCTAGTAGTGAGATCTTAGGGGAGTAGTATATGCTTATATTGGGAGTGATCACTATGGGTGCAATCTTTATTTATCTTAGAGTCTCAGCAAATAGAATTGTTAGATTGTTTTCTTTTTTATTTTTTGCAATCATATTTGGAAATGCTTAAAGTTTTATATCTCAAATATCAAAGTTATATCCCATCAATTTAAC